>JAYRCH010000824.1:0-83422 GCA_037179445.1 Phengaris alcon alcon
GTGTAGGCATAGACCCAGGCCTATTACTGTAATGCTGCAAGACGTGTAGGCATAGACCAGGCCTATTACTGTAATGCTGCAAGACGTGTAGGCATAGACCCAGGCCATTACTGTAATGCTGCAAGACGCGTAGGCATAGACCCAGCCTATTAATGTAATGCTACAAGACGTGTAGGCATAGACCCAGGCCTATTAATGTAATGCTGCAAGACGTGTAGGCATAGACCCAGGCCTATTACTGTAATGCTGCAAGACGTGTAGGCATAGACCCAGACCTATTAATGTAATTCTGCAAGACGCGCAGGCATAGACCCAGGCCTATTACTGTAATGCTGCAAGACGTGTGGGCATAGACCCAGGCCTATTAATGTAATGCTGCAAGACGTGTAGGCATAGACCCAGGCCTATTACTGTAATGCTGCAAGACGTGCAGGCATAGACCCAGGCCTATTAATGTAATGCTGCAAGACGTGTGGGGCATAGACCCAGGCCTATTATTGTAATGCTGCAAGACGTGTGGGGAGAGGCATAAGTAGAGAGATAGGAAGAAGAGAAGAGTAGAAGAAGAAAGGGAGAGAGGAGAGAATAGAGGAAGAGAAGAAGAGGAAATAGATAAGAAAGAAGGAAAGGAAGAAAGAGAGGGGGTAGAAGAGAGAGAAAAAGAGAAGAATAGAGTAGAAGGGAGAGAGAAGGATAGGAGAAGTAGAGAGAGAAGAGAAAGAGAAGAGAGAGGAGAAGGGAAAAGAAAGAGAGAAGAGAGAAGAAAAGGGAGAAGAAAAGGGAAAGAGAGAGAAAAAGAGAAGAAAGGAGAAAAGGAGAAGGAAGAAAGAGAGAAGGAATAGAAAAGAGAGAAGAGAAGAAAGTAGGAGGAAAGAAGAAAGAGTGGAAAGGAGGAGAAAAGAAGGAGGAAAGAAGAGGAAAGAGAAGGAGAAGAAGAGGAGAAAGAAGAAAAAAGAGGAGAGAAAGAGAGATAGAGAGAAGAAGAGAAAAAGAAAAGAGGTAAGAAAAAGAGAGAGAAGAAAGAAAAGAGAGAAAAATAGAAGGAAGAAAAGAGAATAGAAGGGAGAGAAAGTGAGAGAAAGAGAGGAAGAGGATAGGGAGAGAGGAGAAGAGAGGAGAAGAGGAAGAAGAGAAGGAGGGAGAAAGAAGAAAGGAAGGGAGGAGAAAGAGAAGAGAGAGATAAGGGAAAGAAGAGAGAATAGGAGAGAATAAAGAAGAGGAGGGGTGAGTGTAGAAAGGAAGAGGAAGGATAGAAATAGGAGAGGAAGAGTAGAAAAAGAAGAAAAGGGAGATAGAAGAGGGGATAGAAGAGGAAAACACAGGCCTATTACTGTAATGCTGCAAGACGTGTAGGCATAGACCCAGGCCTATTACTGTAATGCTGCAAGACGTGTAGGCATAGACCCAGGCCTATTAATGTAATGCTGCAAGACGTGTAGGCATAGACCCAGGCCTATTAACGTAATGCTGCAAGACGTACAGGCATAGACCCAGGCCTATTAATGTAATGCTACAAGACGTGTAGGCATAGACCCAGGCCTATTAATGTAATGCTGCAAGACGTGTGGGCATAGACCCAGGCCTATTACTGTAATGCTGCAAGACGTGTAGGCATAGACCCAGGCCTATTACTGTAATGCTGCAAGACGCGTAGGCACAGACCCACGCCTATTCCAATTTAATTTCTAGTAACAAATTAATTTGAAATTCAAACGTATTCAAACTGAAATAATGAAGGTTTTCGACTCAGACGACTAACATATAATATTTGATATTTTTTTGGCAACCAAACGAATTGTCATGATAAGCCTAACTTTGAGAAGTTCCTTAAAGTTCATGCTATCTCTTATTATAGATGAGGGTTAGGTTTTTAAGGTTCCATGTCTTAAAAATAACTTTTTTTATGCGTACATAATAATTATAACAGCTATCCCCCATTGCACCCGCGTGGTATTTCGAAATTTCCTTTTTTTTTATTACCAACATACAACCATTATTTTTTCCCTCAGAGGGTGAATTCTAATACACTCTGATACACATATGTAATGAAATGTATTAAAGAACCGGAATCTCAATTTTCGTCAAAATCAGTGCAGATTTAAAGATTTTCTATACAAAATTTCAACCCCTATTTCACCCTATAAAGTGTGATACTTTAAACAAATCCTTCTTAGTGTGCATCTACATTGTAAATTAAAACTACTTTAAACTTTAAGACTACTACCAGAAGCGGCTGTGCGAATGTCTATATGTCAGTTAGTCAGTGAGGACATCCGACAGACGTCCTTTGTGCAAGTTATCATTTATAGGCCCGCTTTATGTATTGACTAGTATTGGAGTAAGTATAATATCATAGACTTATATATTATAGATATATATTTGCCTCAACTATAATATACGAGATATATTATAGTTGAGGCAAAAACTGTCACCACTTAAATGGCCCATACTTTTGGAGTTTTCGGGGCTATTTTGACATTTGAGGTATAGTGAAAACAAGATCGCGTAACATTTTGTTCTATGAAGATTTCTTCTGTCAAATGTACGTCCTATGTTTAGTTTTGAAATCTTTAAAGTATATCAATCAAAAATAACTTAGTCATAATCTACCAAATAAAAAACAATATTATTATACTGTTAAACTTGTACATGTTTTGTGTTTCAATATATTATACAGAATTATTACATAGATAGTGAGGCCGTACGAAAGATTATTAGATCGTAAAAGTTTAGGGAGGAAGGTAAATTTATGGTTTTAATTATTAATAATTACAACGAGACAAACAAGCAGACATGGAGGGCTACCCTTGGCTCCAAGCATACGTTATAACATGGCTAATTATTCTTATGGGGCACAATTTTTCTCACCACAATCGTAGGCTCCAGCTCTGTTTTCCTAGGATAGCGTTACCATATAATATGGCCACTATACAGTGGTGAGTGAACATTTTATATGAAAACAAAATAGCGTGGCCTTTACATCAACGTATATAAAAACGAAAAATATTAAGATGCATTAATTATCACTTGTTTGTAAATTTACTTCGCAACAAGTCTTAACCCAACCAGAAGCTCAATTCTCGTATTTATAGTAGACTTTCATTTTACTTTGATTGTATTATAAGTGAAGCGACTTGTTAATATAAACTGATTTTGTGACGATTGTACTAATCAGGAGGCGTTAGACGCTGCTATGACGTTTACGAGAATACCGGTCTGACAGTTTTAGCATGTCGCGACTTGCAATATTGACCCTCTGTCCTAACCCTTTTCTAGTGAATTTGACGTCTAAAAAACGTTTCAATTGAATAACCTAACGTGATCAAAGCAAGATGATCTAAGGAATGTTTCGTAACTATCACGCGCAATAAGATTTCTTTTTCCAAAAAAACTTCATAAATTTTCGTAAGGATATCACTCTAAATAATTTTCCTACAGATGTAGAATGAACGATCGGCATTAAATGTAACATGTTTCTACTTGATGAAGTTTAGTAATGCCACGGGGGACCAACATGTAAACCACTTTAAAGGTCGATTACTCGAAAATTTCGCTTTCTCATTTTATAAAAAGTCACGTATAAATTATTCGATGATATGACTATGTCGTAGAATGAAAAAATTTCATCCCCACTTCGCATGCCTGGAGATTGGACAGACAGACAGACATACAAACAGGCAGACAGATGGACGAAACTTTATAAGTTCCTTATAGTACGACGGTACCCAAAAAATTTATCTTAATTTTTATTACGATTATCTTTATACTTTAATACAGTAACGATTATACCATTTAGGTAAGTTCAAAAGCAACAGAATATACCAAAAATTAATAAAAGGGAATATCAAAGTAATAGAATATAAAACACAGTATTAAACCACTATTAGGCTTCCAACTCTCAAAGCAAATACCTACTGGGAGCCAGATTGAAAGCTTGCATAAGTTAAGACTTGATGCTACGAGTATATGTTGGTGCTAGTTAAGCGAATATTGGAGATGTTTACTGCTAAACTGCTATATGTATATTGTATTGTACACAAACATCCTAGTAATATTATAAATGTGAAAGTTTGTGAGGATGGATGAATGGATGGATGTTTATTACTCTTTCACGCAAAAACTACTGAACGGGTTTTGATGAAGTTTGGTGTGGTAGTAGTTTGAGCTCTGGTTTAACACATAGGCTACTTTTTTACCCGGAAAAGTACAGTGTTCGCGTGGCGTACTGTATTAACGCGGGAGGAGCCGCGGGGAAAAGTTAATATATTCGAGTTAAATTTGCAAGGAAATGTAAACGTATTCAGTTGTACGGAAATGGAATAAATTCTTGCCATCGTTGAAACTTGGAAATCAATGAAAAGAGAAACGTACTTAAGGTTAAAAAGTATTATCTATCATAATAAAATTAAAGTATCTTCAGGCCTAAACGCGCTAATATATTTCATATTTTTGATCTCATTCACGTTAACATCACACGTATCAAACAAAATACGCTGCCCACAAGCTTCGTTATGTTTGATTGTTCTGTTAAGGACAATTTTAAATTGTCTTAGTTGTTCCGAATCTTCTCCTAAATAGGTAATTCAACTTAAAAATGTCTACAAAATCGTGACCCACTTCACAAAGGTCACTCGCAGAGAGTCACTAACGAACAAACAACCAAGTCCCTGGACTATGCATTGTTTATTACCTCTGCGCCCGTGCGGCGTCATCATCATCGTTCAGAAATTTCTAAGTTTTTTAAATAATATAAAAAAAAATCTTAATCCTCACCACAACAAACTATATTAAAATATCTACACAAATATTATAAAAAGGAAAGATTTGATTGTTTGTTTGCTTCTTTGTATGCCTACATTGAATAGGTTGGACCGATATTGATATTTCATTCGGATAAAAATACATTCTGTATAATTCAATCATTTATTTTTGAAGAGAATATACAACAAAATATATTGTGAATTTATCAAGAGGCCGGCCGTATTACGTCCCATATTTCTGAACATGTAATGTGACTGATTTGAGTCTCTTGTGGTTGAGTTACTTGATATTGAAAATTGAGTTCAATAAAATATGTTTTAAAAAAGCTTTCTATTTTGGGAGTCTTGACATTTGTCACAGATTTTCTATGTTGGTGGCAGCTGTTTCATTTGTGCTCTGATATGAACTTCGGCATGGATATCGCACATAAACCGTACATTTTGCCGTGACTAAATTGAGCATATTTGTCCCAAGTACGATCTTGGATCTCTGTCTGTGCCCATAAAATAAATTCTATGGCGATAAACAGAAACAGAGAAACTTTCGCATTCATGAACAAATTTCTACTATAAAATCCTACTAATATTACAATAATTGTGAAAGTTTGTGAGAATGGATGGATGGATGTTTTCTCTTTTACGCAAAAACTACCAAACGGATTTTGATGAAATTTGGAATGGTAGTAGTTTAGGCTCTGGATTAAAACATAGGCTACTTTTGTATCCCGGAAAAGTTCAGTATTCCCGCGGGATAGCCGACAGTATATTTCCGCGGGTAAAGCCGCCGAAAACAGCTAGTATTTATATAAGATGTACCTAAACATCTGCTATCACTTCTTCTTCTTCGGTAAACTTCATGTACCTTCTACGTAAACGAAGTCAGCAATGGTATTGTAATAATAAATGCGAATAGCGAATACCTTATTAACCTTTTTTTTTTTTTTAAGAGTGGAAATACGTTACGTATCCCCCGCCGCCCCCGGGGGAGGGCAGCAGGGGTATGTCGGACTCCCCCGGCGCAATGGTGATGAAAAGCGCCGGGGTTTACCGACTAAAACCCCTCCATGCCTCCTTCTGCGCCTATGCGGGGTCATGGAAACTGCGTGATACTACTACCACGACCCCGCAGCGCGCGCCGCGTCCGGCCCTCTTCTATCGCGGCGGCTGGGTGTAGTGCCGCCGCCTGCCTCACCGAGAGCTCCCCGAGGCTTTTCTTTTTTTTATTGCGGAGCTGTTCATCTCGGGGCCCACACCGCCCACGGGCCTAGGCTGCCACGTCCATGGCGGGGGCGGTCGAGGCCGCCCTTGCGCCTTCGGCTCTAGGCTTTCGTGACCGAGCCTTTGGGGGAGCCTTTCCCTTCTTGGTCCCGGGGGTTGTTTGGCCAGTACGCAGCCACCACTCCCCAGCACATGCCCCTTCTCTGGCTTCCCCATCGTCTCACACAGGAGACAGTTCGGGGGGGCCGTACAGTCCGGTGCCCTGTGCCCCGGTGCTCCGCAGTGGAAACATCGACCACTGAGGTCCACCGGGGACGGGCACTTTACAGCTAGGTGGCCGGTGTCAAGGCAACGGTAGCACCGCTTTGGCCTCGCGGCCAGCAGCACCACCCTCGCCGAGACCCAGCCGACCTGTAGCCGCCCTGCACTTGTCAGTCTTTTGGCTGCCGCTACCGGTGCGCACAGCCAGAGACACCTTTCGCCCCTTCGGCCCACTACGATCTTGCCCGACCGGATTTCGCCAGCCGAGCAGCCTCCCCTTTAGCGACCGCCTCTATAATGTCGGCGGCCGTCGTCGTGTCGTCGAGCCCGGTGAGCAGAATTTCCGCGCGCTTCACCGGGCGACCGATCCTGATCAGTCCCTCGTCCTTATTAACCTACCTAACCTAATCTAACCTAACCTAACCTATTGTGTTAATTAAAGCTCAAATTAACTACAGCTTCGCTTAAAAAATTTAAATCACGGAATCCAATTTAATTGCCTTTTTTATACCATCGGTATACATCTCATCTAAAGTAAGGCCAACCAGACGAGATAAAGAATGTAAACAGATTTTCAGGGGTTCAAAACATTTTTATTTGAATAAATTATTATAAAGTTCGAATTTTAATCGCTGTCGTCTGTACTAGACAAAGATGATTCGCCGGAAGAGTCCGAGTCAGCTGTGTTTATGATAAAACTATCTATTGTATTATCAATCATGTTGTCAATATTGCTATAAAAATTGTCCTCGACTTTTATTACATGATCCACACAATTTCGCCATTTATCAGCAGATACACGTTGGATCCCATCTTGTAGCAGTTTTTTCACATCTTCAAATTTAAATGTAGTATTATTGCGAGCTACGTGTCCCTTTATGTCAGACTAGGCTGTGATTCCATAATTAAAATCAACAACTAAGCACTCACAATAACAGCAAAAATCAAAAATAAAACTAACCGAATCGGAATAATAACTACAAAACACCAAGTAAATACGGAGACGAAAAAATATGTATCACTTCAAACGCAATCCAAACAGGAATGAACTTGTTCTCAATTGTTTGGCGGACCAAATGTTGACAACTGCGGCACTGGCCGCTTTCTTGTACCCCGAAACACGCTACGACAGCTGTCGTCGACCAACTGACGTCATTATTGCATACGAGTGATAAGGACAGATATAATATTAACTCACTTTCGTAATGCAACTCAGTAGCGGTCCGTTTATTACGTTTTTTAAATCGTCTCGTTGGCCTTACTTTATACATTTAAACCCCGCAATATAAATTACGAGTACATTCCTCTGAAATGCATTAGTTCGAATCTTTTGAAAGTTATAAACTTAAAATAAAAAGAAGCCAACAAGGAGTAGATATGTGAAGTAACTTAAAAGAAGCCAGGATGTTTGTTATTGCTCCAATATCAGTAAACTCGATGTTATTGTCCCGTTAACGCTCCTCCTGAGTGTCTTACAAGTGCAACCTGAGTGTCGTTACTTTTAATTTATTGCACTTTTCAACACACAATAATATATCAGCTGTTCAATGTGTATGAAGAATTTGTAGTTTTTATATTATTATGTTATTAGGTATGTCCTTTGTAGCTATATTGTTATCTTTATTATAATATTTAACCCCTAGTAACTCTCTATACAAATGACAGCTCGAGCACCGGCGAATGTCAGCCATGACGTCGCGTCAAACAAATCAATGATAAATATTATGGAATGATATTGACAAATTAACAATAGTCAATAATGTCAAAGCACGAAACGACCAGCTGCCAGCCCCGTGGACGAAAGTCCTCCGCATACGTCTAGCCACGCATACATAGCCGCGAGCTGGTTATTGTAAGCCTATCGAATGACGGTTCTTTACGTTAGTAATATAATATATTCTTTGCATTTGTCGGCGTGCGATATCGGACTTTTGCAATTTTAAAGCTTTGAGTCATTAATTAGATAAATTCATCATTAAATTAATGTAATGATACATCACATGTATAATGATATATACAATATAGATTCCATTATTATTTGGCTCAATCATTAATGGAACTCATTAGTTCCTATTCATTATTCATGGCAATGTATACATAATTAGTAAACATTCGGATCTTCGTACGGCTAACACCGTCTGACTTGTGTGGGAAATAAATTGTTTTCAGTTGTTTAAAATCAACAAATACGTGCTGAGTGTGTGTAACAAGCTAGGTAAAGGTGTGAGCAACGTTTACTGTAAGTTTTTGAAACACATTTGTCCGTAGTTTGTTGGATTTAATTCGGTAAGTTGATTTCCTTGTTCACTTTTATTGTTGTCAACAAGTAGGTAGGCAAAATTTTTTTACTGTCGGTAGCTCTCGCGCAGCGCCGGCCGCTCTGTTCGAACAGCTGTTAGTTATTTACCTATTCAATCTTTATTTTGGCCATTGTTTTTCTATTGCATATTGAAGTGTAGTATTTAAATCTTTTTAGTAAGTACCTAGCCAGAATGTCGAGTCATAATATGCCACCGGATAAAGATACTAATCCGTTTTCGAAAAATGACAAAATTCCCCGCTCACCGCCAATTTCTTCAGGTACTAAACGTTTATTGTCACAATTATCGCCCTCTTCTCTGTCACCTGATGAAAAGCGCCACCAGCCCACAAGGGACGATCAACCGCCCCCCGTAATTTCGTTATTGGATACAAGCCGTGGCCCCGACGATACGTGCAATTATTATGAGCTAGTTCGCGAGGCCTCTTCATACTTATCTAAAATAAATGAGTTCGCTAAAGACACAGTATCTCGTCGCAATAACTTCGCTAACAAAGCAGAAATAATGAACATGACACAAAAATTAACGGCCATAGTCTCACTTCTGGCACTCAAAAATTCGTCATTACAAACTAAAGTCGCTAATTTGGAAAAGGATTTGCTGACCGCCAAAACTACTACTCAGGTTGAGCAACCGGCCGCCTCAGCGCCGCCATTTTCTTATTCTGACGCGCTCAAACTCAGACTCGCGAAGTCAGTGCCACCTATTGAAACTCGTAGACCGCTCCCGTGCGTAATAGCTTATCCGACGCAAGACAAATCGGCGGAATTAAAATCCTCAGACGAGACCAAACAGGCATTAATGAAAGCGATCAACCCATCTGACGGCTTTCAAATCCACGGCGTCAAAAAGACAGCTGATTCGGGCGTGATCCTGCGCTTAACAAGCGAGTCACAAGTCAGGAGATTAAAATCCGTTGAAGGTTTAAAATCAGCCGGTCTGCGTCTAGAAACACCGAGAGGGCGTAACCCGCGTATTCTAATTAAAGATGTCCCGCAAAATATTACGGACGAAAATTTCCTTTTATCGCTTTATAACCAAAATATTAAGGGCGAAATTAATGTGACACAAGAACAATTTATGAACTCGACAAAAATTATTAGACGGCGCATAAATAATAACTACAATCGAAAATGGATGGGCCTAGAGTTAGACCCAAAGATTCGGAAACATCTCATTGAAACTAAACAAAAACTTTATATTGACTGGGCAATGTGTCGGTTCATCGATGACGTCGAACTTGTACGCTGCGCTAATTGTCAACAATACGGTCACATTGCTAAATTCTGCCGCGATTCAGACCCGTGCTGTTGTCACTGCGCCGATAAACATACCTCAATTAACTGTCCCAAAAAAATTAATTTTAACAACTCGCTATGGATAAGTTAGTTATAGGACAGTTGAACCTACATAACAATAAGCACGCGACGATTGAATTAGAAAAATTGGTGTCGGATTATAATTTAGACTTAGTTCTCATAAAAGAGCAATATCAATCCGCGTCGCTAAGGTCGAAAGTTGTACAAGTTAACAACCTAGCGCGCGCCGGCATTTACACACCTCAGTCTAAATTTTCAATTACGCCCCTTACAAATCTGTCAACGTCTCACTGTGCGGTAGCGGAGGTTTCGTGTCTTCACTTTAGATTGTACGTAGTTAGTTGTTATTTTCAATACTCCGATCCTGTAGTTCCTCACTTACACCAACTACGTCATGTCCTACAATGTCTTGCGGGGAATAAAATTGTTATTGGTGCCGACGTAAATGCTTCTTCGCCCTTATGCCATGGGGAACTTAGATACACTGACCGCGACCGTCGTAGCTCAGTAGAAGACTTCATAGCAGAGTTCAACCTGCAAATTCATAACACTCCCAATGCACCACCTACATTTAGCAGCCCCTCTGTTTAATCTTCCATCGACGTCACGCTTTCCAGCGCGTACGTCCATAATAACAATATAATAAATTAGCGTGTCATTCCTGATGCGTCATGCAGCGACCATCGTTTAATTGTCTTTGAGTTTATTCGCGCACCCTCGAGTTGTCTCGTGATTGAGTCGAAAGATTATAAATATAATTTAAAAAATGGTAATTGGAATTTATTCCGGTCTCTTATGTTCGCTCATTCCAGAGATTTCACTCGTCCAGACTTGAACTCAAATGATAGTGCGGAAATAATGACCAACACCTTTGTCTACTGTGCCGACACCGCCCTGGGCCGAAGGACGCTTAAAACAGAAAATAAGTGTAATTGGTGGCACGATAATTTATATAACTTGCGTCGGGAGTTTAGGAGAGCCAGACGGAAAATTAATTATGCACGTAGACAGGGACTCGGTCTATTGGACGATAATTACGTATCGTACCTAACTGACCTTAGGGCTTCAAGGTCGCGGTATCGCGCCGCCGTCAACTTAGCAAAAAATAATATGTTGAGAAATGCAGCCGTTAGACTGGATAACGAGGGACCATGGTCTTCTTTATACCATGAACTCAAACCAAATAATACCACTGCTCCACAGTATTTTTCAAATATCAAGATTAATAATTCGTATACTCATAGTTTAAGAGACACGGCGAAGGCGTACCTCGACGTACTAATTCCAGACGACAAGCCGGACTTGGACAATGATTTTCACCGCGAGATAAGGTTCAGAATGTTAGACCCCATCAATACGCCGGTATCTGACTTACCTACACTTGATGAGTTCACTTCAACATGTAAATTTGTTACCTACGAAAAAGTCAGCAGGCGAGGATAAAATATCTAATATTATGATTAAGCAGGCGTGTCTAGCGGTAGGCTCATCTATATTACAGGTTTTTAATAAATGTATTGCAGAAGGCACTTTTCCAAAAATCTGGCGAATCGGCACAATAAAATTAATTCCAAAAGCCGGTGATAAACCACCAGACGATCCGAAATCCTACCGTCCTCTAACGCTATTATCATGCTTAGGTAAATTATTAGAACGTCTTATTGTTCCCCGCTTGCTACCCGGTGGCCCGAAATTTAATAATCAGCAATTTGGATTTACCGCCGGGAAGTCTACAGTGGATGCAGCAATCGAGGTCAGAAAAACAGTAAATCTATCGAAGTGTAAATATGTAGTAGATATATCTCTGGATATCGCGGGTGCCTTCGATAATGCCTGGTGGCCAATGCTACTACTGAAGATAAGAAACAGAGGCTGCTATCGTAATATTTATTATTTAATTTACTCGTATTTTTGCAACGGCGTAACAAAACTCCAACTCGGCCATTACACACATTCCAAAAACTTAACGCGCGGCTGCCCTCAAGGATCAGTATTATCGCCGCACTTGTGGAATATAAGTTTTGATGATTTATTATGTGTTCCCTTGCCGCCTCTGTGCTCTCTGATAGGTTATGCTAACGATGGTTTTCTTATTATTCAATCCAATTCACGATCTGAAATTGAAAACAAGGCCAACAAGTGCCTCAACGTAATATCGAGATGGGGCCACAGAAATCGATTAGAATTTGCAGCACATAAAACCTTTCAAGTACTTTTAAAAAGTTCATTAATATCAACTCCTTGCATTAAACTGAACAAAATTAATGTGAAACGTAAACAGTCACTTTGTTACCTAGGACTTATTTTAGAAAATAAATTTACATTCCTGGAACATATAATACAGACCGGTGAGAAAGCTAAAAGGAATTTCTATTGTTTCACAAAAATATCGACGTCGACATGGGGCCTTTCATTTAAAACATTAAAAATAATTTATAATGCGACGTACCTCGGCAGCATATGCTATGGCGCACCGGCGTGGGCAGATAGGGCTACAATAGGAGCGGCCCGTCGTAAACTTTTGCAAAGCCAACGTCTCGCCTTAATATTTTTATGTAAGGCATACCGTACCGTAAGTACTGAAGCACTCCCAGTCTTAGCCGGAGTTCTACCAGTAGATTTAGAGATACAGCGTCGTGCAGCACTATATTATAAAAAAAAAAATGACTAACCCTGAGTGTTTAAGCGCGAAAGAGAGTAATAAGATAACTAGATTATTCGAGCCATTAGATATTTCTATACAGAACCTAATTTCTGAGTGGCAGGAACGGTGGGACAACACTATCAAAGGGCGTCACCTATATAATTTCTTCCCTTCGGTACGCGATCGACTCTCGAAGCAATGGATAGAAATAGACCACTAAGTCGCTCAATTTTTGACAGGACACGGAAACTTTAAAGCGAAACTATTTGGATTTACATTAGTCTCGTCTCCGCTATGCGAGTGTTCGACCGAAGGTAGCCCTTATGAACAAACTGCTCATCACATACTCTGGGAGTGTGATCTCTGGTATGACGAAACTCATACAATCTTCTGATTAATTTCGATGCGGGTTCCAAGACAGATTTAGCATGTCCCCCGGGCACCCCTGAGATCATATCAAAGGGTTTTTGCGGTTGGTTACCACTGTCGATCCTGGCTACACAGGAGTTGCAGTGGTGGGTATGTGTGGTGGGCCAATTGCCCGTTAAAAAATAATAATAATTAGTAAGCAACGCGGTTATTGGCACTTGAATTTGAATGAAAATGAATGAACATTTGATACAGCAACAACGTTTGTTTTGAATTTAAACCCAAAAGTTCCTTCGTTCTATTATGCTTCTTAGTTTCTACTTTCGTAAAAAAAATCTTTAATTTATACTAAGTGGATATTGATCAAAATATATAATATTTTTTTTATAAAATAAATTAAAAAAAAATGAACTTATACATAACTAGATAAAAGTCCCGTAGAAATCGTACATTTTGCCGCAATAGTAGTATATGTTCTTTCCCGTGGTCTATTCTATGTCTGTGCCAAATTTTCTGAAAATCAGCCCAGTACTTTCAGAGCCTATTCAATGCAAACAAACAAACAAAATATCTTACCTCTTTATTATATTAAGTAGTGTACATATAATCTATGTATTTGTATCGTTATTCGCAACAAGAATAAAACAAATCAACAAGTGTATACATAGAGTTGTGTGTGCGTGTGTGCGTGTCACTTGTTGCGTCAGTTGGCAAACTGCCAGATAGTAACTTATTGTAACATCCTTATAACGTGATACGTCCTGTTGTCATTGACGTAGGTGGAACTTTAAGGGTGCGTTTATATGACCACAAGAATCACAACGAGGCCGCTGAAAATTGAGCCTTATCGACGAGGACGCAACGTACAGATTCTTAACAAAAACCTAACCGTGATTGCCATTAGGTTGTACGTTGTGAGTTGTGGCCTAGTCGATAAAGCTCAATTTGTTATGAATGAAAACAGATGCTCGACCTTCGGGTGCCTAGTCTTACTAGGTTCTTATAAGGCTAGGCGCAGACGGGCTACCGAGTGTTGCGCGCTACCGCTACACTTTTTTTATGCATTTTGACGAGACGTTCATCTAGCGAATTTAATACATATATCCTAGGCAAAGATTTCAAAACTAAAGATAGGCTATGACGCACATTTGATAGATCAAATCTTCATACAAAAAAAGTTACGCCATCTTGGTTTTCACCATACCTCAAATGTCAAAATGGCCCCAAAAAACGCCAAAAGTGCAGCCATTTAAGTGGGGATAGTCTTTGCCTCAACATGCCTCGTCTATAATATATACGTCTATGATCCTAGGAGATATAAGGAGATAGAAAGACGAGATGTTTCCCACGACTGCATATAAAGAAAGTGTGACTTCTCTTTTTACTACTACTAAGGCTACCCTACTATTAAAAATGTGAATGTTTGTGACGATGGATGGATTGATGGATGTTTGTTACTCTTTGACGCAGAAACTACTAAACCGATTTTGATGAAATTTAGTATGACACTACTTTAACCTCTCGATACACATAAACTGTGTATGGAGTTACTCGAACAGTGGGATACTCTATACATGCTGGCGGAGCCGCGGGAAAAAGCTAGTACGTTAATTTTTATTCAAATATATCTATGTATTTTAATCTATATGTGTGTCAAATTTCATTCAAAACCATCCAAAGATTTTGCGTGAAAAAATATTAACAAAAACACATTCACACAAACTTTTTTATTTATTTAAAGATAATGGTAACGTAGAATATAATGAAACACACAAAATATTCGAAGTGTTTTGTGAATTAGGAAATATTATTCTTTCCTCTCGTGTATTTCATCCGCGCATCGACTTAATATTGATGTCGCTTTCAGTCGTGGTTCTATTTGGATGAGATTAATGTATGAGTTTGAATATAATATGACGTCCAGCTGAATTCCAGTGTCATTAAATATTATATAAAAAAATGGTTGAATATAATGTAATGTTGGATTTGGTGTACGTAAATTCTTTTTAAAACTTTTAATGCATTGTAAAAATATTTCATAATTCATTGTTTTAAACGCGGTTAAAATAATGTGAAAACAATTTTTATAAATAAAACTATAATCCGACTACGTAAATTATATTACGTGGGCCACGTTACGCGGGCGATTATTACGAATATACTGACACCTCAGTTATTAGAATCGGACCAGTAGTTTAGACGCTACAGTGAAATATACATACATACGTACATACATACATACACTGCCATAATCATTACCCTACCTTTTGACTTCGCCGTAGTCGGGTAAAAAGACGATGATGCTGTATTTTCATAAAAAACGGAAATCTTTTTTTTCGTAGGCACGTTAGCTACGAAGCTACAACGCTACAAGCTACGAAGCTACAACGCTACAAGCTACGAAGCTACCAGAGCGACATAACACTTTAGTATGCTTGTTTGCATACAATGTATTTAAGGAATATTCATAATAAATAATGTAAGAAATAGTAGTGAAAAATATCTTTTAATAAGAATAATAATTGTAGTTTATAATAATATATACCTGTTGAATTATAAAAAGTGAAAAATACATGGTTTGTAAAGTCAGAATAAAAATAAACTTCAACCATTAGTATATACAAATGAAAGACAAGGAACAACAATAACAAACACTTTATACAATACAGTACTGCGTATGTTTTATAAACATTTTAATGTCGTTTTATGTGAAGATTTTAACCGAGCATAATGATAGATTTATATAAAAACAAAGGCGCATTTATCAAACTTCATTTATCCACTCGGGTTCGCTCGTGTTTAATTTTTTCTAAACGTTCTCTAGGCCGCTGCCTAGAATTTTGCGTATTCCGCGCGCCTTAGATCCCCGTTTAATTAATCGAGAAGGTTTATTTCTCCGAAGGAATTTAGGATCCCCATTGCGTCTTGTAAGAGTGAGTTAAATAAACATGACGTGTATAGAGTACGCGTGTGAAAATCCAAAAATACTCTCATAGCGCCTTCATCTCATGTTTCACTTGAAACTTTTTTTTTAAATAAAGTATAGCTACATCCTATATCTGCATGGTAAAAAGGGAAATTTGTTCAGTGCTTCTTGGGTAGATCAGTCAGTTGACATTTGTACTTTTAATTTTATTTTTGAAAATTATAATTGGGAAGATGAACATATATAACAGGTGTGTAAACAGACGTGCCTGCGGTTATTTTTATTTACCTCGATTTTAATTGCTTGTTAACTGGGGCACTATTTTAACGACGGCAAATAACGGATCAGAAATTTCACGACTAATTACACTTCTAAATGGTAAAAATTCATACTTTTAAAGAAGTTGAAATTAGCATTTCTAAAATATTTTGGTCTCAAGACCGTTATAAAAGAACTAGATGTTTTGCGCACAAAGGAAATCCCGCAGAAACAGTACATTTTGCCGCGATTAATGATACACTTGCTCCGTCCCATGTCCAGGGCACCTCGAGTTCTGCAGGTGCGGACGCCAATCAGGCGGAAAATCTCAAGCGGCGCAAGTATGAGAACATTAGTGGGGGATCTCATATTTGAACCGTTTGGGGTTGAAACCCTAGGTACATGGGGTCTGGGTGCGCACAAACTTTTCAGACAAATCTCCAAAAAACTCATTGAGGCCACCCGAGACCCCTGGGGTCTCGGGTGGCCTCAATGAGTTTTTCCGGCTCTGGAGCCGGCACCTACCTGGCCCAGAGAATAAGTATCAGTAAGCAATCCAGCGAGGAAACTCTTTGAGCCTTCTAGGTACTCTGCCTGGTGGAGGACGACCTGGGAGATTTCTTTGTTTTGTAGCTTTTAAGTTTTTGAGTAGTTATTTTTTTTTTGCCACGAAAAAGTATCTATAATCAAGTTAAAGAATTATTTTTATTATCTTCTGAGCCGCGTAAGTACAGTATCACACGAGAACACTGTACATTTTCGGGATAAAATGTGGGCCTGTGTCAAATCCAAAGCTCAATCCACTACCATACCATATTTTATCAAAATCCGTTCAGTAGTTTTTGCGTGAAAGATGATTGCACGACAAACTTTCACATTTATAATATTAGTAGGATGCTTTATATTATATTAAAACGATATTATTATTATGTTGCTTTTGTATTTTTCGTTAAAGCAGTTTAATATCCAAAACGCCATGTAACAAGTAAGAATTCGTGACATCAGAGGTGAGCGGAATATTGATACCATTTACAGCTCTTATCCCGTTTCCTAAGAATATATTCTTAGTTCTTAGAAATCATGAAAAACATTATTGCTAATATGACACGTGAATTGAACGCTGATAAGCAAATACTGCGCCACCACTCAACCCACAAAATTACTAAAATCAAGATATTGATACTAATCGCTTTCTCAGGCGATAAACTGCAATTTTCAAATAAGTGTTACGTGAATTAAACTATTTTAGTACTGAAAAACTGATAAAAACTTTTGACACGGATTCTCTATAGAATAAATTTAATTAAACACGAATTTCCCAAATTGAGTGGGTTGACACATTATTGCTTATCAACGTTCAATTATTGTTTTCAGTTTCGGATCCTCGGCTTGATTTTAGTGACTATGTATAGGTAACTAAAACCGAAGTAGTCACCACCATGCTAGTGGACCATAATAGGACGTATTATATTTATTTTTTTACCGAATTGTATAACTAGTCATAGTTTTACATATCATAGATTTATCATTAGATCTTTCCTTTCAGGGTTTACTACAAACCCTTAAAATATTTAGTTTTTGGCATCATAAAATAATAATAATTATATATTTTAATGCCTCGCATGTGGTGATGAAAGATATTTTTCCGCTCTATGCCATCATGTGAGGTATCATCGAATAGGACTTTTTTAAAGGCTAAGTTTTTGACACATTACTTTTTTACAAAGTTAGCCATTTTCGAGTGATCAGCCTCCAAAGTGGTTTATGAGTTGGTGAATCGCCGCCCTGGCATTTATAAACTATAAGAGATAGAAACTTGTAAGTTTCAATGCTAAATGATCAACCTAAAAAATTTTTAGGAATATTCGTTTAAGTGACATTAGACATCTTTAAAAATAATAAAAAGCCTATTGCGCGTTTATGGTTACGGAACCCTCCTTGGACATATTATTTGGTATATTACGTTATTTATTTACGGAGGCTATTTGGTTTCTAACGTTGGCATGCTTGAACTGTCTGATCAAAGTAGTATTAAAATTTAAATGTATAAATACTTAGTATAATATTATCAAGTGAGTAGCAAAGAATATTATGTTCGAAGGATTTTCCTACTCGTTGAGTATTCTTCCTGATGATGATGATGACGCGTACAAACTAAAAGCACTTAATTTTATAAGTTGGCAATTGTTCATTTCGCAAAATGAGACCATTACGTGACCAAGTATTCAAGTCCTAATTGTACTTGTTGTTATCAACGAGATCGGTTTCGTTCCTCGTATATTTTTTATGTTTGGCATTTTCACGGACACAAAAATGTATACAAATACACAAAACATTAGGTTAATAATACAGTGGAAGCGATTTAATAGGCGTACTCGAGTTAAAACACAAAACACACTCCTTTTTTGGAAGTCGGTTAAAACAGGTGTTTATCAAAATGCAAACAAATTTATAAATCCTGTGAAATTTAGTTATGTATTTATTATTCATAAGAGTCATTTTGTATGAAACCTTGCTTTTATTTTAAAATACCTATTCAACCAGACGTTGGGGTAGCATAAAAAATATTTTTCATCCCCACTTCATATGTATGGAGAGCCACCCCTAAAATATAAAATTATTTTTATTTTACGATGCCAAAACCGAGATTTATACACATTATATAACTACATCGAATTTCGTCCATTTATATTCATAATTACACGATTACATTTATTATAGTTTATTGAAATTCGTCAAAAGGGGTGAAATTGCGGTGCAAAGTTTGTATAGTGAAATATCAACTACTGGTCGGATTACGTTGAATTTTATCACGCAGTTGTTATGACGCCAGAATTTGTTAAAAATGGTTTTTCGACATATAGGTACCCCATGGGGGTGCATTGGGGATCCACGAGGACGAAGTCGCGCGCAAAAGCTAGTATTTCATATTACAGAACATTATTTGCTTTCACGTAATAAAAAGGGAACGGAAATAAAAGTATAACTCAATTTAAATTGCCTTACTTAAATCAGTCCTATTCATAACCCACGCGAACATAATTATTTACTCAATGTAAGCGTGAGTATGAATTCATTTACATTTGTAATTGCCTTATTTCATAAAAATCTGTCGACATATATACATGTACAGTCGCCGACATCCCCTGTGCACCACATTGTGTCTTCATTCACAGCTCGTGCAGTCAGTCTGTGGAACAGATTGCCAATTTCATTAACACGCGCTCAATCTTTGCACGTATTTAAAAGTGGAGATAAGGAACATTTTGACGTGATAACGTCTTATAATTCGATGGAGCCGGCTGTACGCACGAAAAAACATGACTCATGCGGCGTTACCTCGCTCTGAGGCGTTCCATTTAAGGCTTGAAGTGCAAGCGAGAGCGCGGAATCTGTCTCTCTCCTACTTGAGTGAGCGATCCGTCAGTATTTTCTTATGACGTTGTCACGTTCAACTATCGTCAGTAAACCGACTTTACAGACAACCGATTTTTTTTATCTTTACTTTAAGTCCATAATTCGTATGTATTATTTCTTTTATTATTAGTATTTATTTATTTATTCTATAGTACGATATGTAAGTATTTGTGTATGTATTAACAAATATTATAAAGTAATGTACCTAAATAGTACATAGCTTATAAAAAGTATTATGAAATCTTAAATTACAATATGTATTAAAATAATTTTCTCTTTGCCTGTCTATAAAACCAACCTATCATTTAAGTAAACATGTGTCATGATTATAAAGGTTATCTGGCAGAAATCGCTCCTAGCGATAGGACCGCCTGTTGTGCTTATTTATGTTTAGTTTTTTCTATGTATGTTTAGTTTAGTTCTGTGTGTCCCATTTGTTTTTGGTGCAATAAAGAGTTTTTCATTCATTCGTTCATCTCAACCTTAATACTAAGGGTATAAGGTTCAAAAGTGGGACCACCGCGAATGTCCACGACTGTACTTACGTGCAACACTGCAATTTTCACGCTAGAGCAGGGGTTCCCAAATTTATTCCGTCTAACGCCCACTTTGAAAATCAGTTATTTTGTAGCGTCCCCCAATTTTTTTTACCTTAAAAACCTCAACAATATCTCTCGCCTGGAGTTTAATTAAACATAATTATATACCATATATTCTATACGAGACTTTTCTCACCAGATAGTATAATAGATAATAATAATGCCTGATGAATTATAATCGAACCTTCTAATTTCAATTTTATTTTTACTAGATCAGGTACATAAAAAATCCCGCGTTCGGCAAGTGCTCAGCTTGGCCGCAACTATAGAAATATTTATTTTTAACCGACTTCCAAAAAGGAAGGCGGTTATATGTTCGGCTATACAGCCGTATATATATACATATATATTTCAATTTTGTGTTCAACAATAACTCCGCCGTTTATGGACTTATTTTCAAAAATCTTTTATTGTTGTAAAGGGTACATGTAATTCGAAATTGGTCCTTTAGTCACTAAAGCGGAAACCTAATGTTGAGATCCATGAGGAATCGAGGGAACTCCTCGAAATTTATATGGACACAAATATAGTGATTTTTAATTTGTATTAAGTAACACAAGCATATGCTACCAAAAATAAGATTTTGCACCAAGGTATACCCTGGATCCAAAAGCACTGAACAGAACTCCTCAGTCTTTAAAGATACGCATTTGGAAATTTCGGCATTGTTTAAAGAACAGTAACGCCACTATGTAACTTACAGTAATTATCATATAATTTACAATACGTACTGAAAGCTATGCGTATTCAATAGGCTACTTGACCGTGTTTTTATTGGTCCTAAAAGCTACCTAATTGTTTCATTGGACACAAAAAAAATATATCATTATTTTGAAACGTAAAAACCTACATTTTTTTTAAATACACTTTTTAAAATCCGTCGAAAACACTATTCGCCATGTTAGTTGTTAGATTATCTGTGCTGTGACGTCATACTAGTACTATTTGTAATCTGTGCTATAGTCCGTAGTAGTAAAATGGCGGTGTTACGTTCCGTTTGACGTTTTGACATATATAACTTTTAAGGTGTAATGAACTATTTATTTACATATATATATAATAATATATAATAAATATTTAATATACCTACATATTTTTTGTTTTTAATTATAGCATAAATAGGATATAAATATAAACTAATAAATGGAAACATCCATTTATTAGTTTTAAGTTAATTTACTGAAATTAAAATCCTCCTACTACACAACAGTGTAGTAGGTGTCCTGTGTATCCTCCTACTACACAACGGTGTAGTAGGTGTCCTGTGTATCCTCCTACTACACACCAGTGTAGTAGGTGTCCTGTGTATCCTCCTACTACACAACAGTGTAGTAGGTGTCCTGCGTAACCTCCTACTACACAACAGTGTAGTAGGTGTCCTGTGTATCCTCCTACTACACAACAGTGTAGTAGGTGTCCTGTGTATCCTCCTACTACACAACAGTGTAGTAGGTGTCCTGTGTATCCTCCTACTACACAACAGTGTAGTAGGTGTCCTGTGTATCCTCCTACTACACAACAGTGTAGTAGGTGTCCTGTGAATCCTCCTACTACACAACAGTGTAGTAGGTGTCCTGTGTATCCTCCTACTACACAACAGTGTAGTAGGTGTCCTATGTATCCTCCTACTACACAACAGTGTACTACACAACAGTGTAGTACACGTAGTAGGAGGATTTTAATTTCAGTAAATTTTAAAATATAAAGTAGCAGAACTTACAAATCACCCATCGCCCCCTTAAATCACATCAGCGCCCCCCAATTTTTTCTGGACCCCTCACCGCCCCCCTCCAGCACCCACGGGTTATCGCGCACTTTGGGAATGACTGCTATAGAGGGTTGTACAAACTCGAGGACCAACAAAGACGTTCGGTGCATGCGGGCACCCGTCGTTACCGATCTTCATGCATTTCGAGTTGCCGCGACCGGCTACTCAAGTAGCATCGCTGGTCTTTTATATAACATGTATGAAAATGCGTGTCAACACGCTGTCGCTAGCCACCGCGCAGCACAGCACCAAGCTATTAGTCCAATATTGTGAGCTTGTGTGTTAGTGATTAGTTGCGCGACATGATGGTCTGTGGTTGCTAACGTCAAATTGCCGATTTACCGTGGAGTTGATTAAAGTTAATCAAAACCTCTAAAAGGACTGCTAATTTTAAATCTGAAATGAATGCTCTATTAACTAGATTTTATGATTATACCGCATATAGGGGAAGGTGAGGCAAGATGAAGTGAGGTAAGAAGAGATAAGACGAGGCTTTTATCGTGTTTCCGATACATTTCCGATAGCACATACCGTTCAAGCACCTAACGATTGACCGTTGTGATAGTTGGTAGTCATATACGAGTTTTAAAAAAATCGACCTCATTTGCTTAAACTATAAAGATTTTAAAATGATATATTTCAAAATGGTGTATGTGTTGAAAATGTTTGAAAAAATCAACAATTTAAAGTATCCCAGAAGTATTTTTACGTAAGTATGTCAGGACGACCGAAACGGGCAATAATTTGTTTCATATCAAAATCATATAATTTTTTCTTATTTAAAAAGAGACGAGCTAAGGGAGGGATAAGCAGAAATGTGAAAAACAAAAGAATGATGAAGTTTATGATAAAAATGGAAAAAAAAAAAAAACTATTAGAATGAAAGCTCTAAAATTAAGCCCGTATCTATTAATTTAAGGGGTAAGCCCGTCTTACCCCACGGTTTTGCAATGTGTGGTGATTTTCCTTTTCTTACATTTTGCAATATAACGACTTATTCATTTAACTAATATTCCTAGCTATATGTGCCATATTATTAGTCAGATAACTAGGGATTATTTTAATAATAAATATGTTTATGAAGCTATAAAAGTGTTTAAAATATTATGTTCATAACCCCAGAATAAGTATCCCATAATACCCCACCGTCCCTTATATTAATTTCACTTCGTTGTCTTTTCTTTGAAATTCTACACAATCCGTGCTTATTATTAAAGTTTATTTTAATATTATTCGAAGCATTCATTAAATTTTGTACCGGGCCATGAGACAAAATGGCGCTTAAATATACATTTTATTTACTGCGTTTTAGAAGCAGGTAGGTATCATAATAATCACAATAAAAAGGACAAAATTTAGCTTCGCTCTGTCCGTCTGTCTGGACGTCGACGACGACGTGATAAGGTGAATTATTTTTCCAAAAAAGATATGCTTATTATTTGCTTAGCGGAATGTAACTGAAGGCTACATCACCGCGACAAGCACTGAAACATTTGCATGCGACCCGACGAGAATAACATGTCGTGTGCCGTCTACAAAGCTACCTCACGATTAGTTTCTTCAGGGGAGCTAGTAGATACAAATGAAACGCACACAAAATACATTTAAGTAAAAGAAAAAAAAAACACTTACCGGGACAGGCTTGCAGCGTTCATCCACCATAGTGTCGATGACAGAAACTTGGCCATCTCGCACCACTGGCAACAGAGACATGTGGAAGACGCCCACGATGCGCGGCGGGCCCCAGCGGCACCGGATGAGTAGCTCCAAGGTAAGAGTTTCGTCATGTTGAAGCGGACAAGCCAAGGGCCATTCGAAACGCTGTAATAAATTTAACTGCTACACTGGTATGGATAATTCGGTCGGGAAAATACTATGGCATCTAAGAATAAATTAAGATAGCGATTAAAAATTGAACTTTATTCACTAAACAAGAAGATAAACGTTTCGTTGCAAGAGCGGCGGCGCGATATGCAGCCCGGTGCAGTTCGAAACTCGAACTCTTTTATAACTCTCTCTCGGTCTCGGTGTGAACTGACGCTCACTGTCAGTCTGTGAGTGAGCACCGAGCAATCCTATGTAAACACAATCTACTTAACGTTCCCAATATTGCCACTTTGTATGTAAATAATATAATTAAACTTCTTGTCATTTAGCGGGCCGACATTCAGTCTGAAAGCTTTCAAATTATCATTCAACGAATGAAAAGATGGTAGTGTTATAAATGATAGTGCTAATGCCCGCGGCTCCGCCTGCGTGGAATAGTGCACAGTTAAACATACACACATAAATTCAGTATCACACGGGAAACATTTATCGGGAAAAAGTTGCCGGTATCCAGAGACTAAACTAAAGTACGTACCATACCAAATTTTATTAAAATCCGTTCAGTAGTTTTTGCATAAAAGAGTCACAAACATCAATTCATCTATCCACACAAACTTTCACATTTAGTAGTTTAATTAATGTAACCAAGAGCATGTCAGAACATGTCTATAGAGGGTTCCGTAATTACAAATTATCAATGCGTAATACGTTTTTCAAGTGAAAACTCCTTTTCACGCCGCGTTGGGCACTTTTTGATAGGGAGTCAGGGGAGGACCAACTTATAAACCACTTTGGAGGCCGAATACTCTAATTTTTTTATAAAAAAGTTGTGTATGAATTTTTGCCTTTGCCTTTATTTAAAAAGTCTTATTTGAAGATACACGATGGGGTAGAATGTGAAAAACATTTATTTCCAGTTCACATGTAGTTATGTAAGTATATGGAATATTTAAAGATTATTTTTATTATGCTACCCAAAGTAAAATCAAATCGCAATCTATTGGAAATAACTGTTCTAAATTTCATTAATTTATATTCAAAATTACAGGAGTTAGAAAAGGTGGACAGACAGACTGACGGACGGACAGAGCGAGCCTTTAGTCAAGATACATACGACAATTTCAATGGCGAAGTTCGAAAACAAAATGTATGGGATTCGATAATTATTATAAGGCCTCGCAAGCGACTAGTCACATGGCGATGACTTAAGTCAAATCCCCATACATTTTTGATTTAGAAGTTCGCTGTCGAAATTATCGAATGCATCTTGACTGAAGGCCCCGCTTACAGTAATAATGAACCCTAAAAAGGACTCGAATAACTCAAGAAATATATACTTCTTAGTTCTACTTAAGGTAAATATATTATTATGTATTGTGATAAAAACAAATACTATTATTATTATAAACGCGAATGGATGCATGGACGGATGGATGGATGTTTTTGATTATTTCACGCAAAAACTACTCAACGGATTTTGATGAAATTTGGTACGGTAGTAGTTAAGACTCTGGATTAACAATTTAACACGTAACCAACTTTGTATCCTGAAAAATTATAGTGTTCCCGTGATATACTGTACTTACGTGAACAAAGCCTCGGGAAAAAGCCAGCAATACGATAGCGATTACTTGGAAGGCGGAAGATCAAATTCTATAAATATCTTCATAATAATAATATTGTAGTTTTACAGAGGCCCCGGGAAAACCTACACTTAAATTTATGTTATCTAGTAATTTTTAACTGAAGCTACTAAATGATAAGATTATATGTATGACTTTAACCATAATCTCGACCATGACTGAGTAATTAAACGCGGTTGTCACACAACAAACACTTAAATATTCCTCATTATTTATTCTTTGATTATAAGTTTAATTAATTTTTGTGCTCAAAATGTAATTGTTTCAAACTATATTGAAATTGCTATATTTTTTTACTAATAAACGACTTACGACATTCATCAAACTTTAACCCGCTAACTTCTAGCTTAAGGTCTATTTGACCTATGGACTGTGGTATATTATAATTTATTTTTAAAATGCTTAATTTGAGGCACACATAAAAATCCAAATTGTTGTTACGAAAGTATTTAATTTACATTCTTAAACTATTTTTTTCAGCGGATTTTGTTATATTTTCTTCGAAAGATAACTTACCTCGTTAACGAAAATTACCTCCTCATTATCGAGTAGAGCACATGAATTTTTTATGTCACCTGCAATAAATATAAATATAAATATAATGACAATTTAAAAAATATATACATAGACAATCAAAGCGACATAAAAACACAACACAACAAGCATAATCTTATACACTTATGTATTGCAAGTGTACTTACATATTTTATGAGTGATAAGTGGTTTTGAATGTGAAAATTATATTATTAAAAAAACGGTGTAATAAATAAACATAAAGGTACGAAAATTAACAATTATAATGTCATTGGGCATTAATTCTAGTAAAATATGTCCGATTCCTAGCCATTCGAGTCTTCGAATCGAATGGCTACGAAGATTTTTGTAATGGATGTTTAAGAGGATCGGAAGATAGGAGAATTCGTCTTTGAACGAAAGAAAATGTTAGTTGTACGAACACACTTTAGGAATTCAAAAGATGAAAGTTAATTGTGTCTAATTAAACTTTATTACGATTTAAATCTGTATGTACCTATGTTATATGGCATATGGTTATAAGTATAACATAATGACATATAAAGCAAAAAGAATACAGCCGTTCAAATACGTACATGCAAGCACTTTTTATGTAGATACTCACTCATGCAAACTTGGTAAGGGTCAACTCAGACCGAGACGCGACGTGGTGCGGCATTTTGAAGATAGCGATTAAAAATTGAACTTTACACTAGAAGATACGCGTTTCATTTTAAGAGTTCGAGCACCGAGGCGCTCGCGCCGCTCTCGCAATGAAATGTGTATCTTTTTAATCGCTATCTTCAAAATGCCGCGCCGCGTCGCGTCCTGGTGTGAACTGACGTTAAGATAGATGCTGCCCCTAAGTACCAACCCGTTAAGGGTTAAGGATGAGTATGGGGTACTATGCATATTGTATAAAATAACCCAAGTGTTATCTGCCTCATTTGTGCATGAATATAAAATGGGTTTCGCGAATAAACTGGCCAATATTTAACCATTATGTTACAATCCCATCCACATTTTTACCTGTCTCTTCCTCGACAAACCGGCACGGGTACCTATTTGATTTAAACTGCTTATAATATTTTATTATAAGGATATTTCTTTTAATGGCGGCAAGGCATTAAAATTATCTTTTAAAGTATTTTATGTTTACAGAATTACAGATTTTTGATTGAAATAATAATTAACCGACTTTTAAATGTCGTTATACTGTTTAATGGATATATTGCAAAAAAAAGAAAGTTGTTTAAGTGACATAACAAAAAAAAAAGTTAAAACAAATATCATAAAATGCGATCACGATCGGAAATATCTATTTATATATATCAATATCAATATTTACATTATAGTAAAGCAAGTATTAAAACTGTAACACGCTTCGGTACTCGACTTTAATCGTGGGATAGCGAGCGTATAAATACCACGGTCTCATAGAAAATCAGCGTCTAAAAACGCTTGGGCTAGGCTTCGCCGAGTGAGTAAGGTTACCGGAGGCCCGAAGATGGGTATTTTAAGGACCAGACACCGTAGGAGTTACAAGTGTGACATGTCCATGTTGTGTTTCTATTGTCCATTTGTGGCAATAATCGCTTACCATCAGGCGATCCGTCTGCTCGTTTCCTGGTCCATTTAAAAAAAATACTAAAATAAATGACATTTAATATCAGTAGTCATCTAAGCACCACATCAAGGTACAAGCCTCCTGTAACATTTTGCATTATGAAGGGTTAATTTTAGAATTTACGGTGAAACAAGTAAGTTCAAATTGTTACTTCTGTTGTTCTGTAACACAAAAGTCGCTTGTCAGACAGAATGTTCCTACTTCCTAAGCAAGGGTAACTATGTAAGGTTCTTCAAAATCAATATACGGGGATATTTTATGCATATTATGATCTACTGATTATGCAAAGACGTTTAGGCAGAAAAAGAATTTAAATATTCGAAAAAAAATACAAAATATTATTATGTCATTAAGCTTCCAGAAACAGGTTAATTGAATGGGGATAAAATTTAACATAAATAAAATTAGCTATGTCAGGTCAATGACCTTAAATGCGCCGTAGAGAGTGTTATGTAATTTTATTTACTTATATATAGTATAAGTTTTTTAGAAATTTTAATTATTTTTCTGCCTAAACGTCTTAAAATAAGCAGTAGATGATGAGGAGAAATGCACAAAATATCCGTGTATTGATTTTGCACAACTTTAATATTAATTTCAAATTAGAAAAGGCAATTTTCAGAGCAGCATCCATCTTTAAAAAATACCTGCACATTAATTTTGTAAGCCCCGTGTTATGTGCAATGTGCATGAAATAGTATATAGGTAGAGAGTTTTCATATTGCACGATGTGATATCGCATTTCGCACTGATAAATCACTAGTTTGTACGCTGTTATGTCTTTGGCATAAGTGCCTTTTTCCAATACCCAGACGGTTATCACATGTCGCTCCAATAGTGAAGAAGATAGGTATAATGGCTTCATATTAAAACATATCGCTGTCTTTCCCATGCCATAAGGAGCGTTTATACGGGCAATTATTTTAAGAATAATTGCTTGTCAACATGAATGGATCAATCTGGAGTAATTACTGGAGCAAGTTTAAAAAAAAATCTGCATTTGTTTCGGCAGTACTGCTTCTAGTTGCTCCATATATTCTATATTTCTCAATGTCGCTGATAGGATTTGCCGATGTTTCTTTAACTGAATTGCTCGTGTATTTTCTACTTTCTTGGACTTGCTCCTTATCGCTGAATATTGTAATTGCAAAACATTTTCCCAAATTGCTGTCATAAATTGCTTGATATTTTGTCGATTCGTAGTCGACCATGATTGCTCATAATTTATCAATTTTATAGGCCATGTAAGCACATCTTTAGTCATTTATCCGCGCGACATGCGATATCGCATAGTGCACCACGCAATGTTCAAACGCTCGTATTGTGTACATTATGACGAATTACGTGTACATCATGGTAAATGTTGATTTCATTGATATGTCATCGTTCGTTTTGCCAAAAAAAAAATACAAAGCGAAAGTTCAACTCCTTAGCATACACAGGGAAGATATGTAGCCATTTATCAAGCCCATTTCATTTGGTTTTTTTTTAGTTTACATGATCGGCAGTTGTATTATTACGACAATAAATATTTATACATTTTTTTTTGTTTTACGATTATTTATTTTATTTTTGCAAATTATTATTTAAAAATTATATTTAATTTAACACAGGCTACGTAATGAATATAATCTTAATAGTAAGTACATCCCCATTTTGAATGTAGCAATAACCATAAATATTGATAAATTGTAACTAAGCACTCTTGATCATATTAGCTTATAAACAAAAAAAACTAGACCAAAATCGGTTCATTCGTTTGGGAGCTACGATGCCACTGACATCTACATAGAAACACACACAAACACACAGACTGACACGCTTAACTTATAACACTCTCTGTTTTCGTCGGGGGCTAATGAGCATGAATTTCATTTTCACTAAGTCCCAGAATTTCTTACTACTATTATAAATGTGCATCCTCACAAAGTAACAAAGTAACAAACATCCATCCATACATCTATCCATCTGGATAGATGTATGGATGGATGCTTGTTACTCTTTCACGCAAAAACTACTGAACGGATTTCGGTATACTTTGGTATGGTAGAAGTTTAGGCTTTGGGTTTATGATACGACTCATCTCAACATAGGGGTATCACAGACGGCGAGGATATGGACTGAGATCCCTGCCCCGCCAGACTCCTCTTATATTCTTACTGATAAAATGTAATTCATATTATAGTATTAGTGTGTACAATGAACACGTATGCATACCCGCCAGATTGTGCCGTGGGCCAATTTTTAGGTACAAAGCGCTAATGTTGCGAAAAAATTGTACACACTTTAATTATTTAGATTCTGATAAAGTATAAATCTTATTTTTTTGGCTTCAAAATAACGTAAGGAACAAAACTTATTAAAGTAATTTTTCACTAAACTTAGGTTAGAAGTTTAATGATTTTTATTTGTACGTGGATGATTTTTCATTTTTAATTTTCATGAAAACTACAACATAAAAATAAACAATCCGTGTGTAAATTTCACTTTATAATATTCAAATGTCATTATTCTAATATAATATACGTTAGTATAATTTTTTTGTACTTTTAGCGCCCTGTAGCTGAGAATTGTCCCACCGGCCGCCGCACAATCTGTAAGTATGTATGATACCAAAACTGAAATCTATTCACAGTCTATATAACTATACCAATTTTCGTCCGATTATGTTCATACCTAATTACAGAACTTTGAAGTGCTGACAGACAGACAGACAAACAAACAAACAGACAGACAGACATACGGACGTTTCTGTAATTATGTAGAAAAATCGAGAGAAAGGTAACGTTAATAAAAGCCGACTTCCTGCGTAACATCTAAAATAATTAAAACCCACGAAAAAGTAAAAAATAATTTTCTAATAATATTATTTTTCTTTTAAGGGTTCCGCTTACTCAAGGAACCCTTATAGTTTGGGTCTCTTGGTCTGTCCGTCCGTACATCTGTCTGTCTGTCCACGCTTCTAACTACTGCAATATGAATATGAATGGATGAAATTTGGTATAGTTAAATACTGTGTATAGATCGCGGTTGGAATCTTATAATAATGATAATTTTATATTTTAGGGGTGGCTCTCCATTGTAGCGTAGTAAGAAATTGTCTTTATAACATTTTATGTGGTATTTAGTGTAAATACCCGTTGCATAATGACAACAGTGATTTTAAGAAATGTTATTGTCAATGTCATATTGACAGACGTCACGAGTAAGGCCTATTTATTTTTGCTGATTTCAATTAGCTAAAAGGCATACTCAGTGTAGACTGTAGACGTATTTGCGTTAGACGTATCTCATATGTAATACGTATCTGTGTTACACCAATATAGGAGAATATAAGAATTGTTGCTGTATTATTATCATCACCACTCAAGCGTAAGAAGGACTTACACATCAAGAGGTCGCAGCCCTCTACAATACCGTTATAACTTCTTACGTCAGCATTTTGTGTATTTGCGCAACTGTTTCGGTTTATGTATGTTCATAATGATTTTGTATTTTTGATTATTAATTAATTGTATCCTTGGTCTTTAATCAAGATGCATTCGATAATTTCGACAGCGAAGTTAGAAAACAAAATGTACGGGATTTGACATAAGGCATCGCAAGCGACATGTCACTTAGCGGTGACTTATCCCAAACATTTCTAATTTGTGAACTTCGACGTTGAAATTATCGAATGCATCTGTAATAAAGGCCCTGAATCGACGTCTCATTTCGATCAACCCTGAACAATGTGGCCTCACTAAGACACGTCTCCAAGTGTCTACTCCTAGACACGTAGCACCACACGTGAAGTGGGGATGAAAAATATTTTTTCATTCTACCATATCGTCGAATAGGTCTTATTAAATAAAGGTAAGGTTTCATACATGACTATATAACAACGTCAAGCAATCGACCTCCAAAGTGGTTTACAAGTTGATCGCCCTGTCCTGTCATTTTTAAACTATAAGAGGTAGAAACTTAGGTTCTACTAAATACCCTTAAGGAAAATGTTTTGAGCGAAATCGGACAGCAAATTTTGAAGTAACTAATTTGAAAAAAAAAATGGTTCGCTTGATAATTACAGAACCCTTCATAGACTAATTATTTACTTTTTAGTGCATTAAATAAGTAAGTAAGCTGGAAATACCTCAAAGATCAATATCACTAAGTGCCCCATTAAAGGGTTTCCTCGATTCATTATGAATCTAATGGGTATCATGGTAATGGTGATGATGATAATGATTAAGATGATGATGGTAATGATGATGCTTATCAGTGGCATATTAAGCTTATAAGCAATGCTGAAAAACCAAACGCGTATCTTTAAAGCCTGAGATTTTTTTTTCTTTATTAAACTTTTCTGCCGATCGTGTAAAGAAAATATCTCAACACATAATGCATGTTCATTGTCCCTTCACACAAACGTACATAGTTTACTTTTAGGTGGACTGTGGTCTTCAACGTAATTTGGTCTAAAATAATTAAAGAGGCTGCTTCGGGCTGTTTGGTTGCCTGGCAAAATATTAATTTATTATTTTATTTTATTATTTTTAAACCAGTCGATTTGTTTTACATATTTATAATTAGAAAAAAATCACAATTTGAAACGGTATTTTAAGTCTGCTTTTGAAAGGCTGTTTTTACAGCAAAATATAATTACTTGCTACGTACGTTATTTACAATTATGTTTTAGAGTTATGGTACGAATATTATCTAGAGTGCTTTTCATGCGCTCAGTGCTTTTTCATGTAGGTAAATGGTTTATCTGATATTTGGATAATGGAAACAGGTCATTTATTTAGTAAGTCATCATGGCAAAAAATCTTACATGGTCCTTGATAACAGTAAAGGATTTATACTAAGTCTTAATTAAAACATAAATAATATCAAATAAACGTAATTCATCTAAGTGTAATTCTAAGAACGCACTATTGGTCTTGTTCAATCAATTTCTTTTCATTTAATTTATTTACATATATTTTTTTGTTATTTAAATTCTTTTGTTTAATACTTTATAATTATTTTGACTTCCTATTCTGTTCCTTTTATTGCTGCTTGATTTTTAAATTTATTTGCTCATTTACTATGGTGAGTATGAACATAAACACGTTAACTTCGAAGATATCAAAAATGGTGTCCATAATATGACTATACATTTCGTAGCAACTTACAAGTGTGTGACATCACCTGCTTGTACGACTTATTATACACAAGACTCACAAAAGTGCTTCAAACAATCCGCAGTTTGTTTGAAAATATTGACTTTTAGAGTGCTTTTCCTTTTGTAAGCTGTCTTATTTGACAGAGCACTACCTGTTTATTTGTGTACGTATGTATGTATGTTAATACCTTATTATAATCAATGAAGTTTTTATGAATTTCTTTCACATAGGTTTTCACCTATTATTTCACCACCTTTCACCCTACCTCGGGGAACTTTTCGATGCTGAACAATTCTGAATTCAGCTTGTATGACAACTTGGAAATGCCAATGTCAATTCTGACGCCGGGACTATATTTTCCAGAATCCGTAATACCGGGGAAAATTTAGAGCACTGAAAATAGAAGTCAGCGCTAATACAATAGAGCTAAAAATTGTACACAAGTGTGTCACGTCAAATGTCTATGTCAATATCAATGTCAAATCTGACAACTCGACGCTCATGTGTCCGATTTTCAACTCTATTGTATTAGTCCAGAATTCTATTTTCAATGCTCCTAATTTTCTCTGGCCTTCCCAATTCCGGAAAATATGGTCTCAGCCTTACCCCTAGACGTTTATTGTCAAATGAAAATGAACGTCACTGTTTATGAATAAAAAAGTGTCATTATAACATTTGCTACTAATGACACCTGTCATTTGCCACTTAATTATTTCATATGTCATCGTGACATTGACAGTTTCAATGTCAAAGAACGAGAAAAGGATGTTATGACGTCCTGCGCAATTATTGTCATGTGTGTTTTTATATTCGCATTATTATTATGTAATGCTTTTATTCCCTCGCTCATATAGAGCAAGGGGAATTAAATCTCGGAATCGAATATTCCAAAGTCTGACCAACAATGCGTTCCTTCATAATAATATAGTTAATATAATATTTAAAAAATAAGAATCTTTTTATAAATTGTAATAAATGTAATACAGATTGTACTTTTTCTGAATTGAATCTGAAATGAAACTGAATTGTTAATTAAATTATTTAATTATGTAAATCTTTCTAATACTTTTAATTTTTTACAATAGGATTAAAACACATTTTTATTAAGCTATTTCAAATGATTGGAAATCGCTTGGAATATGAAAAGCTTATCATTACAATTCGCTGTTATTTTAAGCATTTAATATTGTTAAATTCGCATTGCAACAGCAGTCTAATTTGAACAAAACCTAGCTATGTTATAAATGTGCTTATAAGATAACTTTTCTACGAAACATACAGCACAAGTGTTTGTGCAAAGTATGAATATATTGCTCCTAGAGTGAATACGAGTAGGTACATAAATTTAAGATGAATTTTTAACAGCCAAACGACTGGGAAACAAAAAATATTGTAACAAAAGTAATAAAACAAATACTTATAATAACTTAAATAAGCAAAAATAAAACAAAGAAAAAAAAACTCAACTCAACTCACCTCTAAAGTCTACACGTAGAAACTTTTCGTTTTTACATTTCAAAACTTTAATACGATTCACGAATAGAAACAAGGACATAATTTACTTAAATCAGACACAGTAAATAATTCGCTCGCAACATGTTTCGTCGCACAGAAATTGGTTGAGAATTTTAGATTCACGGAGGCCTTTCGGAGGTGAAGTGGTACATTTCATAGGGCGGATGGCTACCGAATGGGCTTGGGCGGTTCCGCCGAAGCCTTATATACCCCACCCCGCACCTCCTCCCTCCTCCCAGGACCTCATCCCGACTATTTTCACTCATGTTTCTGTCATACGTTCGCAACAATTCAACAACGACATTAAATTATATTCAATATTAATTTACCTTGCATATATTTGAGTAAGTCACTTAGGGGAAACGGGTAGGTTTTCGATTTAAGAGCGACTGGCCGTACGTGGAATAGCCGCGTTTTCGAATGAGTGCTACCGGCCTCGGCCTCACGGGAAACCAGCGATTTGTGTCTCGTACAGTATCACATGCCTAAATACTTGGAACTTGGGGGAATTATTGCCGTCACTACAAAAAACATAGTACATACAGTAATAATAGCGTAAATCTCTGAATGAGAGATAATAAGTTGGAAACTCGTATATGCCTTCATTTTGATATTCTAAATGTTCCCCCCTCAACAGTCTTATGAAATCTGGTGTCTGCGTCGTAAGTTATTCACGGTCAAAAACGATTAACCGTACGAAAAAAAATGTCTCAAATAATATAATAATATGTTGCAAATTATATGCTCTACAACTTGGTAATGGATATTAACATCAACATCATTAAAGCTATGGAAATCGAGGCAATCGCGAAAAAACATATTTTTTTACATATTATGTGTATAAGTTGCGACGCTGATACGGGATTTCATTAATCTTTTGAGGTGCATGTCTGACTTGACGGCTTATTCAAAGGCCAAATAATTGAAGTTTTCCGGTCTTTGACTCGAGCAGGCAAAGCCTGGATATTATATTTAATATTTACGTTTGTACGTACGTACGTAATACTCGTATATACAGGGTGGCCAAAAAGTCGTGGATCAAACGAAACAGGGAGATAAAGGAGGTAATTTCCAACAAAAAATCTTTCCCCAGCATGGCTATAACTTCATTGCACGAAAAGATATGAACTATTTTTGTTTTTTCAATGAAAGTACCGAGTTTTTTTACAATTTAATCAGTAAAAAGTTAAAATGATTAAAAATAATTAAAAAAAAGCTGTTGTATTATGACTCGATTTTGTATCAATACTACAAAAAATGTATTGCAGCTCTTGGTATCAAACTTAACGAGCAATTAATGTTTTTCCGTAAATTTTGATGCGTTTCAAAAAATTACTTCTCACTTTAAGAGCACCATTTGAAAAAAAAAACGTATTACGGAAAGGTAACCCTGTATTATAAAAACTTGCCGGTTTAATGCTGATTAAAATGAGGTACAACACTTTACTTTTTGACCTTTAGTTTTGGTTTTATGATCGTTTTTTCATACCAAGGTGCAAATTTCATTAAATGAGCCTTATTTTTAAATTTAACGATTTATCTTTTCTAGGAAACGAAAGGGTCATACAACTCTGTAAAAACACTCGATTCAAAGGAATTGTGCCTCTCTTTCACACTAACCATTTAATCTTTTGTCGAAAAAGGTCAGAATACCCGTCTTAGTTCAGGTAGTAGAATGCCGGGCGAAGCAGAGCGGGAGGGGTGGAAGCGCGTGAGTATCTTTCTTTGTTTAGTGTCTCACTCACTTTCTGGATGTGCACGCTTATTATTTTGCACGGTATTTTTTGTGATTAGTTGTGACCCGCGCTTCGTTTCTGGACTTGTGATTGATTGCCTACCTGTGACCTACGCTTTGTTTATGGACTTGTGATATTGCCTACCTGTGACCAGCGCTGTGTGAATCGGATTTTGTGATCACTTCGGATTGGCTAGATAAGCTAAAATGGCTGCTGCGAGGAGAGCATACACCCAACGGGAGTATGCAGAAATGCATTACCTCTATGGTTTTTGCGACGGTAATGCTCGCGCTGCTGCCAGAGAATATCGACAACGCTACCCTAACCGAGACCGTTTCCCGGACTACAGGGTCTTTATGCGCGTGCATAATGCGTATATGGTGGGAACCTTACCCGGGGAGCATGCTGCGAGAACAGGAAGATCAGTAGTACGATTTGATAATGAAGAGCAAATACTGAGACAGTTAAGATTGGACCCTGGTATTAGCCAACGCCAAATATCACGAAATCTCGGGATCCCACGATCGACGGTGCAGCTTATCATTAAAAGAAATAAATTTCACGCTTACCACGTGCAAAGGGTGCAAGCTTTACTGCCAGCTGACTATGAACCTAGAGTGAGGTTTTGTAGAGGGATGTTTAGAAGACCCAGAGAGGATCCGCAGTTCTTCAACAAAGTGTTATGGACTGATGAGTCAAATTTTAGAAGAATGGGAGTTTTTAACATCCACAATTTACATTATTACTCCAGAGTGAACCCACATATCATCAGAAATGATCGATTCCAGCATCTGTTTGGGATAAACATGTGGGGTGGAATAATTGACCAGCAGCTTGTGCTACGTGAAATGCCACCAAGGCTGAATGGTGCTATGTATTTGAATTTTTTACAAAATAATTTGAACCAAATTCTGAACGAAGCTGAGATTCGTGAAGATAGAGTGGCAGAAACGTGGCTGCAACAAGACGGCGCCCCGCCTCATTACACTAGAGCAGTTCGAGAACATTTGAACGAGCGTTTCCCTAACCGGTGGATTGGTCGAGGTGGACCTATTGCATGGCCACCCCGGTCGCCCGACCTTAATCCCATGGACTTTTTTGTTTGGGGCTATTTTAAAGAAATAGTGCATCATGGAGAGAATAACACCGAACAAGAACTACGACAAAAGCTCGAATTTGCTAAGTTACAAATTCAAAATAACAGAGGTGCATTCCGCCGATTACGAGCAAATTTTATTAGGCGGTGCAGATTGTGCGTTATGGTCAGAGGTAGGAACTTTGAACATTTAATGTAAAAATTTGTATTTAATAAAAGTACTAAGGCACAATCGTTGTTTTTATTTCATAATGGCTTCTGAAATTACTATGTAATATGTATGAGAAAAAATCTAATTTTTCCTTTGAATTTATCATTTTATGAAATTTGCACCTTGATATGAAAAAATATTATAAAACCAAAACTAAATATCAAAAAGTAAAGTGTTGTACCTCATTTTAATCAGCATTAAACCGGCAAGTTTTTATAATACAGGGTCACCTTTCCGTAATACGTTTTTTTTTTCAAATGGTGCTCTTAAAGTGAGAAGTAATTTTTTGAAACGCATCAAAATTTACGGAAAAACATTAATTGCTCGTTAAGTTTGATACCAAGAGCTGCAATACATTTTTTGTAGTATTGATACAAAATCGAGTCATAATACAACAGCTTTTTTTTAATTATTTTTAATAATTTTAACTTTTTTCTGATTAAATTGTAAAAAACTCGGTACTTTCATTGAAAAAACAAAAATAGTTCATATCTTTTCGTGCAATGAAGTTATAGCCATGCTGGAGTAAGATTTTTTGTTGGAAATTACCTCCTTTATCTCCCTGTTTCGTTTGATCCACGACTTTTTGGCCACCCTGTATGCCAGGGGTATGAAAATCTATAGCAGTAAAATCGAATTCACGATGTCACACGTTCACACGGTACGGTGTCACACGATATTAGCCGAAGATGCGTCAGCCGTTTTGTATTCCACACCAAATTTTACTTTTTAGAGTAAACTCCAGTCGGGCGTCGGAGCTGGCTACTAGTATATATATCTGTATAATCTATGGAGCTGACACTAACCACCAGGCTAATTATAGTCCGACGAAGCTACAGCGGTCTTAACCCGACCGTTAGCATAGACCATTTCGAAAAAAAAAAATGGAGCTGACACACACACACTTTTTTTCTCTTTGTTTCGTTATACATTAACGTTCAGAAAAAAATAGTGTTTTTTACTCTGACTAAAAAAATACACACACCGGCATATTTAGTGGAACATAAAATAAAGGTTTGATATCAATATCATATAAGGTTGCTGGCTGGTTTATACGTCATTTAATTTAAAAAGAAATATTTTCAAATTAAGAAAACAACTGTACATCACATTTTATGCAATTGTTTTAATTTTATTCAAATACACCTTATCTGGAGCGAACTTAGAGTATTTCTTCCTTCTGAGTTTGATTTAAAATTTCATTGAAATACTATTTTTTGTTAGTTTTTTTTTCGCGTATCTTTTTGGAGTTGAGGACTGAATTATGCCTGACTTAGCCTCAACGGAGATTGCCAGGGCACTCGAAATGCGAAGAAATGGTCAAACCTACAGAGTGATATCCAGAGATCTTCGTCGACCAGTTTCAACGATCCATCGCAGTATCCAACGGTTTAGGGAGACCGGTACTTATGTGAGAAGAGCAGGACAAGGCAGAAAAAGACGCACTTTGAGTAGGGATGATCGTTTCATTCGGCTTCGTGTACGTAGGAACCCCCGTTTGACGGCCGTCCAAGCCCGACATGAGTTAGAAGCAGTGCGGGGTGTAACCGTAAGTGAGCGTACGGTACGAAGAAGGTTCGAAGCTGGTTTGGGTTCATTAGTGCCCGCCAAGGCTCCAAGGCTCGAGGTAAATCATCGTAGAAACAGGTTAACTTTTGCTCAGGAACATCGACTTTGGAACGCGGACCAATGGAGTAAGGTATTGTTTAGTTATGAGTGCAGAATTCTCTTAAATCAAATTGACGGCAGGCAAAGAATATACAGACGCAAAGGAGAACGATACATTCAGACAAATTTTGAAACTACAGTTGCATACGGTGGTGGATCAATAATGGTTTGGGCGGGCATTTGTTTGGGAGCTCGCACAGACTTGGTAGTGATTGACAGAGGGAGTCTGACTGCAGACCGCTATATCAGAGAAGTTTGAGAAGAAAATGTCGTACCGTTTGCCCCATATATCGGTGACGATTTTGTTTTTATGCAGGATAATGCTCGGCCGCATACCGCTCGGGTAACTCAAGCTTATCTTAATGATATGAATATCACTGTTATAGAGTGACCGGCGAGATCACCGGATATGAACCCAATAGAGCACGTTTGGGACTTGCTGAAAAGAAAAGTTAAGTCCAGAATTCCAGCTCCTGCCAACGTGAGTGAACTGCGAATCGCCGTAATTGAGGAATGGCGGAGACTATCCCAGGAGACCATCGATAACATCATTCTCAGTATGCCTAGACGGGTAGAAACTTTAATAAGAGCACGTGGAGGAAATACGCGATATTAATCACCATTTTTCTAATTTAATTAATTGTTATTTTAATATTAATTTTCACTTTTCCCGGTTACATGAAAAGTTCAAAAATGTACTATTTTTCACAAATAGCCTTTATTCGCAAAATCTGTTCTTAATGTGATCTCATTTTAAGTAAAACAAATGAAACTTTAAATAACAAAAGAAGTGTAGTAAGTAGATTTTAAAATAAAACCATATTTTTTTAATTATGGACCTTTTTTTGTGTTCCGCTAAATATGCCGGTGTTAGTTTTATTTTATTTATTTATTCCGGGGTTTGTCCGAAGACTTTGGTCAAACCTAGGATTAAGTAGCTAAGCCAGGAAGACTGCATACCGACCTTTGACTGTAGCATAAACGAGTTTACAGCCTATTAGCTCCCATCCAAGATTTACGCTAATTTAACATGGACTACCAGTGGAGCTACAAATAAATTGTCGTTCCTTATCCCCTTTATTCCCTGTGTCCTTTTATTGCCCTTTGTCACTCAGAGGGCGAAAAACAAGCTTAAAGCTCAAGCTTTTTCCTTGTACTTTTTAATCCCCGACGAAAATAGAGAAGTGTTATATAATAAGTTTGACGTGTATGTCTGTGAGTGAAAGGAGGCGGTTATACGTTCGGCTGTATATTATATAATAGGTCTTTACATATGAAATTGCCGTTCTGCAGTACTGGCCATTTCAAATCAAAATAATTTTTGTTTGGCTAAGAATTCTAATTTCAAATTAATTTTATTTTAAAAACATGGAATTCTTTTTCCAAAAGTAGTCTTATTATTATTTGTTTATTGATTAGTGTTACATTATCATCGCATTTCAATCTTTTTCGTCATCATGGATACGTTAAAAATTCGAGTAATTATGGAATATGAGTACCGTCGTGGCAGCAACGCGGCACAAGCGCCACGCAACATCAACGACGTTTACGGAGCTAACACTACAAACCAACGCACCACCTGTTATTGGTTTGCTCGCTTCCGTTCTGAAAATTTCGACCTGAAAAATGAACCTCGCTGTCGTCCGAAGACTTTGCTCGACAATGACGAATTAAAGGCGATTGTGGAAGCTGATGATACACAATCTACGGCTGAATTAGCAGCAGCTTTCGACGTTAGCATCAAAACAATATTGGCCCATTTGCGTCAAATTGGCAAGGTAAAAAAGCTTGACAAATGGGTGCCCCACGAACTCAATGATCGCCAGCGCGAAGTACTCGTCGAGACGTACCTTGCACTGCTCAACTGCTCAACAGACACACAAATGAAGGAATTTTGAATCGAATTGTTACCTGCGATGAAAAATGGATTCTGTTTGATAACCGTAAGCGCTCAGCAAGTTGGTTGGATCCTGGTTCAGCACCTTAACAATGCCCTAAACGAAAACTTACCCCTAGAAAAGTGATGGTCACTGTTTGGTGGTCTAGTGCCGGTGTGATTCATGACAGCTTCTTACCAAACGGGGTGAGCATTACTGCAGATGTGTACTGTGAAGAACAGAACACAAAGATGGAGAAGCTGGCACATCTCCAACCAGCATTGGTCAATCGCTAGTCTCCGCTGCTCCTGCACGACAACGCGCGACCTTATACTGCTGCTGCTCCAGCCCAGTCCAACTAATTTCTTTAAGAAGGGCTACCACTGCGTTGGCAAAGATGCATTGATTGCATGGGTGAAAAATACATGAAAAAAAATTGTTTAAATTTTTTCATACAAAACGGCAATTTCATAGTTAAAGACCTAATATATATATTTGTATGTTCAACGATAACTCCGCCTTCTGTTGATCGATTTTCAAAAAAATATTAATTGATATTAGTCCCTTTTTCATAAGTGGTGACCTGATGATGGGATCCATGAGGAATCGAGGGAACTCCTCAAAATTTATATGGACACATATATTGATCAACTTTTTCTGAAGTAACCCAAGCATATGCTACCAAAAACTGAGATTTTGCATCAAGGTATACTCTGGATCCAAAAGTACTGAACAGAACTCCTGACTTCTTATAGATACATGTATGGAGATTTCGGCGGTGTTTAAAGAACTGCAAGCATAATCCACTATGTCAATTACAGTAATCATCAACATCACCACTATCATTACAACATACGTCATCACATTATGAAGATATAATAGGTACTTCTCGTATTTTACACCGACACGGATATCTTTGAACATTACTTTGCCGTTTGTGATATGAGACTATAATTTGAAATTTATCTCTTGGTCACCAAATTGGTGACCTGATGATGGGATCCATGATAAATCGTAGGAACTTTTCGAAACTTATATAAACTTTTAAAGTGATTTCGACTTTGTCTGAAGTAGTATAAGCATATGCTACCAAAAGTAAGATTTTGTACCAAGGTAAACCCTGGATCCAAAGTACTGGAAATAACTCCTGAGTCCTTATAGATACATCTTTGGGGATTCCGGCGTTGTTTAAAGAACTTCAAGCATATACCATCATTCCACTTACAGTAATCATCATCATTATCACCACCATCTTCACACGAAACACCAACATATTATGATGAGATAGGTACTAATTACTCATCAGAGTTTTGTGCACCGATTTCAATGTCTTTGAAATTTTGCTATTGCCAAAATTATATTCGTCATCATCATCATCACTTTAGTATATTTAATGCTTACTGTTATATTTTAATTAGGTCATTACATATAAAATTGGCGTTTTGTAAAGGAGGAACATAAAGTCGTTTTTTTTTAAACAATATATTTATTTAATCAAAGTATATACCATTACTATCTATGCACTTTTGCCATCTCATAGGTAGTTCATTGACTCTTTACTAAAAAAATCAAAACAATTATTAATGCAAACTATGAATGTGAAACAAATAAGCATTAAATGTCCGCGGCTTCACCCGCGTGAAATTAGGTTTTCACCTTTCATTCACTATTTTAGCCACCCAGGGGCTGAATTTTAGAAAACGCTGAACTAAGTAACTCGTCTGATAACGCGGCAGCGCTATCGCCAAGTATTAAGCGGCCGTAACTATATTTTCTCGAAGCATTTCGCGGCTTTTTAATTCCCCTATATTTTCGTTTGTAACAAAGCTAGCGGTCTAAATTTTTGTCGCAGAGAAGTCGATAGCGACACAAGATTTTATTTTAAATTTCATAAAAATCGAGTGTATATATAGCTTAGGAGATATTAAGCGGAAAAAAAACGCAATTTTCAAAGATGTGGATAGATAAAGATAAGAGGTATATATTTAATATATACCTCTTATTTATTATAGTATTATATAATAAGCATAATTCAAAGCGTCCTTCTAGCAGACTTAGAAATTTCGAATTTGGTGTTAATCTAGGTTATTAGCTACATATAAAGGGAAAATATAGAAAAACTAAAAGTTCTGAAAAAAATATGATTTTAGAATTTTTCATTTTATAAACTCACAGGAACAAAATGGTGAAACAAAATGAAATAAGGTGATTCGTTTGCATATTTAAACATCTGCAATACCAGAGGAGTACGTAGTACGTTCAGATTTTTTAAAAAATCTCCAAACCCTGCTCTGGAGTAATAGTAATTTCTCCGGTGTTGCGAAAATCATTCGCGAATTAAATAAATTATAAGTGCGTTCACGATCTTTAAAACCCCAAACCGAGGAACGGTATTCGGGTAACCTACAAAAAGAAATGAGATCCCACAAAAACATTATCTAAATGAAAAAATCTAAGTATTTCCTTTGCAAAAAGTTATGAGATGTTGTAGAGACCAAGTGAACTTCAAGATAGTCCATTTAATTAGTTACTCATAAAAAAATTGTATCCGTATGTGGAAAATTTTATTTTTATAATTTATTATATTATTAAATAGTGACTTTGCAATGAACACTCAAAGAGTTAAATGTCCGGTACCTACCGGCTACCGGTATTCATATTTTACTATAAATAAGATATATAATATAGATATAATTAGACCCATGCAAGTCACTGACAAACCTGGAAAATCATTTCAATGTTATCACTATGCCAATAATGATTCAATAGTGGTACAATGCGGGTTATGCGTACCTTAATTTCAAAGATTGTTGACTATTTTAAAAACTTTTCATAGGTTAGTTCTATAATTATACTAAAAAATACTTGGCTTTTTTCATTTAGGTAATGTTTCTGTGGGATAATTTTTTCTGTACTCAATTCATACGAAATATCATGCAAATATGTAAAAGTTTTATACAAACTTTTATCACCTATTCTACCCCCTTGGGGTTATATTTTGAAAAATCCTTCCTTAGTGGCCCCATACACGGTTTTCCTTCAGTTCGGCCTGAACGGATGCAAAATCGTATCGTCTGTGTGCAATTTCGAGATCGCATCAGTCGGTCGTATGGACTGAAGCGATTCGTTCCAGTGTTGCCAACTCTGTTATTGCGAAACTACTAAACTCGCATCGTTTTTTTCTAAAAGCCGATAACTATAAAAAAACTACTAAACTTAGGAATCCCTAATAGTCTCTTTAGGGATTTTGTGTTTACAAATATACATACATTTTCAGTTTTAATATTTAACCGTTAAATTAAAAAAATATAGTAGGAAATATTACGTATATAGAAATAAAATCAGTAGTTTTAGGCGACTTACGGACGCGTGCTACTATGTGCCATTATTATAAGGTCATAATAGCACATAAAAGCAAGCCATTTTGCATATTATTATGATTACTGTCTAGCTATAATTTTAGAATAAAATAAGAGGGAATAAAAAAAACGTACATCATACATTTGTAAAAATTTTAACTGTCGAGCTATCACGGTATAAGAAGGTTAAGATACAGCCTGGCGACAGACGGACGAACAGCAAAGTCTCACTAATAGGGTCCCGCTTTCACCCTTTGGTTACGGAACTCTAAAAATGGCACGTGGTCATAAGAAATTTATTAGAGTTTATTGAAGTAATTAAAACTTTAAAGCCACTATGGTTTATAAAATCTAAAGACTATAAAAAGAGAAATGATTTCTATAACATATTACTGGAAAAATGTATGTCACAATAATTCGTTTTCGTCGATAGCGTGATTACAATTGCAGCAAAATACAATAAATAAATAAAATAATAGCCTAAACTGACCAAGAGCGACACGACATGTCTAAGGAGGGTTCCGTAACTATCAACGCGCAATAGGTTTTCTTTGTATTACTACAAAAGTTATTGTCATCAAGTTATTACAGAAGCTAGGAGAGCGACGGACAGACAGACAGACGGACGGGCAGAGTGAAATTATAAGGGTTCCTTAAAAATTACGGAACCCTAAAAACACGACCGAAGCTCGCGGCAATTTTCCGTGTATGTGCTCGAATCCGTTCAGGCCGAACCTTAGATTAAAATGCCTAAAAACCGAGTCGCGCATGAAAAGTGAAGTAAATCATACTGAGCCATATCGGCTCAGTTTATTCGAACGACCCGTCAGTTGTCAAGGTCAAGCGCAAGTCCATACATCTCCGACTATTAAAAACATTATGACAGTTTGTGTCGTTATTGGGTGTCATAATGCATCGGAAAAGTATTAAACATTTCATATGTAAGTATGAAATGTTATGTCCGAACAATTTGACATGTATTGAGTCAAATATTTAAAACATTTTAAAATAAAAACATATTATATCGCCATCTTGCTGCCTATTGTGAATTGTGAAAATGTTACTAGTAAAAATAAATTTATTTAAAAATTTTCATGGGTAACTAATAGTTGCAACTTAGATAAAGTTTTATAATATTCTCCGATTTTTTTAATTTTGAATTTAAAGTATTGCCCGTATTAAGATAATCCTTAATACCAGTTTAATATAAATAAAGTTCACAAATTGTGTTTAGATGGCTTAAAATGAAATATAAGTTATATTTTTACATCTCACGATATTAAGAAAAACAAATACAATAATTTCAATTTTAAGAGTATACACACTCCACAACTTTAAAGTTTTGTTTGTGTGCGTGTCGGTATGTAATGCTTACGCCTACATCAATCTGCTGCTTGCGTCACTTTGTACGATGCGTTTGTTTGAAGACTATCTAGGCGTTATTAATCTAAGGGCCGAACTGACGTCAGTTCGGTCGGATGCTATTTTCTCCGTGTATGTGCTCGAATCCGTTCAGGCCGAACTGACGTCAGTTCTAACTGAAACGATCGGCCTCTCGTCTGTGGAGGCCTTAACACTTTAAAAAGAAAAAAAAAAAGGAATTTTTTTCTCTATAATATGAGCTAACATTACATTGTATAATATATATTTAGGCATCATTTGCGAATAAGAAGGGTAAGGAGTGAGGTAGGATCAAATACAAATCCTACTTATATTATAAATGTGAAAGTTTGTGAGGATGGACGGATGTTTGTTAGTCTTTCACACAAAAACTACTCATCGGATTTTGATGAAATTTTATATGGTAGTAGCTTGAGATCTGAATTAAAACATAGGCTACTTTTTATCCCGAAAAAGTCCAGTGTTCCCGTGGGATACTGTATTTACGCGGGCGACGCCGCAGGCAACTGATAGTAATTATTATAAATTAGAAAAACTAACTACTAACTAAATTATTTATGACTAACAGGAGCAATATGTTACTTAAAAACAGCAGTTTCCGTTACAATTACGTGAGATACATCCTTGCTTAGGTATTATTGAGCTGACTAAAAGTAACTGTTTGAGAAAAATTCAGCCATAAAACATACCTAGGTACCAATTATTCCCATACATTTCATTAAATATGAAGCAATTTATAATATTAAAATACTACTTCATCTTTAAATTTCCAACATTATATTACATTGCTTAATTTGTTTCATAATAGCAATACTATCAAATGACGTAATAAAACAGGATGTGTATTGTTTAAAAATAATCTATTAGGCCGTGTCATACTTTATATAAATAATTGTACTAGCGCATTTTAAACGTGTATTTTGACATATTTGTGCAAGCACTCGACAAATATGTATAATATAATATATATATAAACGTATACCAAGTAGAGTAACTATAATATGTTACATAGTAACATATTATCGTTACTCTACTACATATAGGTGTATTTAAATACGGCATTAACGTTGAAAAGTTTTAAAACATATTTTGTTAAATGTTTACATTTCTTTAAAAACTCAACTTGATGCTATTTCTACTCTCATTAGTGTTTTAAAAATACTCACTTGACCTACCTGCGAGATCGTCATTTACTAAAGAGGTTACTTTAGACTAGTTTTGTAAAGAAACTGAAGAAACATGCAGTGCAGTCTGAACTGCAATAAAATAAGAAAGAAAGATATAAAATAAAATAGAAATAAAGAAATAGAAATAAAATAAGTAAATAAGAATAATTTAAGAAATAAAACTGATTTTAAGGTACTACCTACCTACCTAAGAGCGTTTTCAAATCTTATCGCACCGAGAGAAGAAAGAAGCGGAAGCCCGCCGTCGGCAACGTTCGGTTCGGTTCAACTCGTTCGGTTATATCTGCTCAAAAGTCAAAATTTTGTATATTCAGTAGAGGTCGTAGGAGACAAGAAATAATTTTAACTAATAATGGTTTTCCTCTTGAAGCATCAGAGGATATCAAATATCTTGGGGTGTGGTTGGACAGGAGTTTAAGGTAGAGAAAGCATATAAATGAGACATGGGACAAAACACAAAGATTTTTTAGTTTACTTAAAGTTTTACATACTTTCCAGTTATCCACTTGAAATGTATAAATTAGATATTTGGTTCTCAGTAATTGATGTTAAAAATGTTATTTTTTCGCATTTGGATAGTATTTAAATTCTTAAATTCTAGATTCGCTTAAAATTTCTGTTTCAGAAGATATAAATGTTAAATATAATAATGATTGAACTAAAATCTACACCGATGAGTCAAAAAATAATTATATACTTGGGACAGGCTTCTTTGATTCTAAGGCCCGTATTAATAAAGCGTTCTTAACTCTAAGACAATTCTCAAGAAAGTACGTAAAGATGTCGTTACATAAGTACAGCTGTAGGTACGGCGTATCAAGTGAGTGCGAACGAAGACTAAACGAGACTCGTTACTCAAGTACGCTGTCATTGGTGTCAAACTGTTACTTGAGACGCGGTTTTGTGAGTACAGTCAAACCTTGACTTGAGTACGGCTTGGGACACAGTACAATATTATTTATTGTGTTGTGTGTTACAATTACGTAAATTAAAATCTAAATATTTATTAATAAACAAATTCAGAATTTACACTACATACTCAACACAAAATAAAGTTTATAAAAAAACACGCTTGTTGATACTGGTTCTTCTTCTTTTTTTTTGGCAATCGCGGTTGCAAAAGTTTTGCACCATTCTGCCAGTGTCGAATATTTATAGAAATATTTTCGATTTCATTTATTTATTAACATTAAACGAATTACCTATTTGATTTATATTAATAGCACTCAATACCAAAGATAAAAGTCTAAGCAAAAGTGACTTGATTTGACACTTGACAGCAGAACTTTTTTTTTCGCTGCCCAAAAAACAATCCTCATTATGATCCCGTCCCTCCTACAATTCCTTGCCCTATCAACCTTAAATCTGTTCTGTGTTTTTTGTAAATACTCTTTTTACTGAAACTTTATGTACATACTTATTAAAAAAAAGAAAACTGTGGTACTGACTATAAATGTTTGTGTTTGTTCTAGGGTTTAATTAAATTATTTAACAGACTTCCTCGTGTACACCTTGCCCTTGTTTATTCATAAAACCCACTCATAAGAGTTTTCGTCAACACAACACATTGGCGAATCACTAAGGAGCCACTTTAAAGAATAAGAATAAGAAGAACTTTTTTTCGAATAGCAATGATCCGCATTCCGTTTTACGTAGTTGTTAAAAAATATGGATATTAATATGCTAGAGAGCTAGACAATAATAAATATTTATATCTACGTGAAAATTGATGAAAATCAATAAGATTTCAATATAAAAAATACAGACTAAACCTTTTTTGGTATTTATATTATTAAATATTACATTTTTAAAAATAAATATTTAAGGAATGTATAATTAATAAATCCGTTCTTTGCAGAAGTGTAAACGAAACGTTAATTTATTCAGACTTTGTCGTGTAGATGACGCTTAAAAGTTGAGTAAGTGATCTCAATAACGTTATCAACTGATACGGTCTTGAGATTATACTATGAATTAAAGACCATCTTGAGAAGCTAATTGTTACTTGAGACTGTCTCAGCCAAGAAAGGTCTTGAGAACGAGTTTGATAACGGTTTATTAATACGGGCCCTAGTGTCTTGTGCAGGCGTTTGCTTAAATTAAAAATTATTATTCATTAAACGAACTTACCTGTAAGTGAAGTTGTATCATAATTATTACAGGGATTCGTCCGAAGATATTAGTATTTTCACACTTGTAGTATCGCTTGTAAGTATTACCACATAGCACGTAAGTTAAGATAAATTAAAATCTAAAAATTAATTACACTTCCCTTTCCTCTGACGTGACGCACTTCCGGTAGACCTTCCCTGCCGCCATATTCGACTCGAACCATCATTTAGTTCAAAGAAACGGATAATATTTCCTACCAGGGTAGTTATTGTTTTGTGTAGTTAAACAATAAGCGCTGGGTGGACGGGATTACATACTAATATCTTCGGACGAATCCCTCGTATAATTATGATAGAACTTCACTTACAGGTAAGTTCGTTTAATCAGTAATTATACTTCGGGATTTGTCCTCGATATTAGTATTTTCACACTTGTAGATGTTTAGAGCCATAAGAGGGAAATATCATGTCCTGGTTTATTATATTTTATTGAAAAATGAAAAACCATCTCTTTAACACAAAATAACTTAAGCTCTACAAAATGATTTAGCAAAATCCGAACAATCATTGACTATCGGTCTATTATAAAATTTTGCAAAGGTAGTGGAGTTACCTGTCCATCCTGCAGCATTACGAATAAGGTCGATATTGATACCTTGTTTATATGCTAATGACGTCGAAGCATGACGAGTGCTGTGACCAGAAAAAATGGACACGTTAACTCCACTATCCTGAAGTATACATTTAATCCATCTACTTATTGATTGGGATGTTACAGAATTATATGGTTTCCGAAATGAAATAAACAGGTTTTTTTTTTTTTTAATTTTCTTAGTGGTTTGGTCATTTCTATGTATGAAATCAAAGCGTTGGCTGGATAAATTCGTTTGTTAACTTTAAAATATGGTAAATGTAACATGGGCTGTGCTGTACCTGGACGAGATGTTTTGATAAGATCAGTAATCTTTATCAATATTTGTTGAATAGAAATAAATATATTCTTTAGATAAATTTTTGATATTGTTTGTACTCTATGGGCGGTAACTAAAGAAATCAGAGTGACACACTTCTTTGTCAATTGTTCTAATGAAATTTGATCATGAGGAAATAAAGATCCCAAATAGTCTAAGACTACATTAACATCCCATGATTCGTTGTACTTTGGTAATGACGGCCTAAGTCTAAAAACTCCTTTACAAAATCTAGTAATCAAGTTGTCTTCCATAATACTACCTAATATTAGTGACAATGCAGATCTACATATAACTGTTGATAGTACTGTTTGCTATTATTAAACACTTCAGTAAAGAAATTCAAAATTGAAGGTAATGAGGGTTGGTAAACCTTAATATTATTATTAGAACAATAATGAAACCATTTTATAAAACACACATCATATTGCTTGAGTGTGTTTTCAGAAAGAGAAGCAATCATAATATCTATTGCTGACTGTGGTACATTTTTATTCAGCATTGCTTTCCGGATAATATCCCTGCAACTAGGATAGTTGTGGACTGGATATTCCGATCGCTGGAATATGGAATAATAAAATGAGATGAATTTAGCTCTACTGTCTCAGATTCTAACAGACTCATAAACAGTGGGTACCATGACTGCGTTGGCCACGCCGGTACAATCACAATACCCTTAGCTCGGTCGTTAATAATTTTTCGTAATGTTTTGAGTATACATGATACTGGTGGAAAGGCATAAAAATAATTATTTGACTAACTGATCGTGAACGAATCTATAACGACTGCGTCCGGATCTAATTGCCAAGATGCGTATTGAGTACATTTTTTATTCAATCTATCTGCAAATAAATCATTTTCAGGTAAACCGAAATGCGAAATTATTAATTGGAACCCTGTACTTAACAGTTCCCACTCAGTATCTGGATGACTGCGTCTCGATTCCCTTCCGCCACAGTATAATCATGAGATTTGATATAGGCTGCTGTAATGTATATTTTTCGTTGTTCACACCACTGACATATATCTCTAGTCACTTTATGGAGATGAAGGTATCGAATACCACCCATGCGATTAATATAACTTATTGCAGTCGTGTTATCTACCCTCAAAAGTATTTGACAAGAACGACAATCTTTCGCGAATATTTTCAAGGAGAAATATGCGGCTAATAAATCTAAATACTTGATATGCTTTTGTTTTTCTATTTCCGTCCACTGACTGTTCGCTGACTGAGCTCCACAAGCTGCTCCCCACCCCGTTGTTGAGGCGTCAGAATATATCTCACGACAATAAGTATCATCTCTAATTCTGTGTACAGAATTGTCTATTGTATCTATCCACCAATTGATATCCGGCAAAAGGCTAGTTGGTATGACCATATAACGATCATAGTCATTGTGATGTTTTATTTATATAATGTTATTCGAATTTTCTTTTCATTTGGGAGGCTAATATGCCATTTTCTAGAGTCTATAACAAAGCCTAAATATTTACAACTCTGTGAGGCTGTTAAGGAACTTTTTTCTGAATTTAGAATAAATCCTAAAGCTTTTAATAAGTTTTTCGTTGAATCATAATTGCGCATACAATCAGAAAATGTACGACCTATTAGGCAAATATCATCTAGGTAACATGATGACATATAGCCACTAGTTCTAAGCAACTTAAATACTGGCCTTAATAATTTGGTAAAAATATATGGGGCAGTGCATAAACCGAAGGGTAGAACATTAAATTCATACATTTTTTGAGAATCCTCATTTCCTACTAACATAAATCTCAAATATTTGCGAGAGCTAGGGTGTATTCTTATAAGCATATAGACATCTTTTAAATCAATGGTAGCCATATAACATTTTTTAGATATCAATTTTAAAACCGTTCGAACATCTTCCATCTTAAAATGTTTGGTTTTTATAAATTTATTTAATCCTTTCAAGTTTAAAATAAATCTCATTGTACCATTCGATTTTGGAATAAGAAATACACGTGATACAAATTGTCCAGGACAAGGGTCACATTCAGATATAGCACCAATAGAGAGAAGATGCTTTATAGCGACATCGAAATGTGTCTGTTCTACCCCAGAACGCGCAACAGTAATATTTGGAGCAGATTGAGTCACCGGTTTATTAAAATGTATTTTATAGCCGTTTATCCAGGACAAAAGTGTTTTGTCACTTGTGAGTAGAGACCATTCATAAGCGAAGTGACTTAATCTGCCCGCGTAGCCTACCTCGTTCTCAGGGTCTAGTGCCTGCGGGCTTGCCGCGGCCGATGTGATGATGTTCTGGAAGACTTCCCTGGCAGTTGCGAGGGCGGGTGGCGATACCTTCCCGTCATTGAGGTTGACGAAGGCGTTGGTGGCGGCTGGCGACTTGGTGCTGACGAGTTGGCTGCCTGCTGCCTGTTGGATTCACTCGTCGTCTTCCAGTTTAAATTTTCACCCGGGCCGTTAAACTATTTTACCGGTTCCTTTAGTTCTGCGCCTGATTTACTAACAGCTTTAGCAGTTTTCAGGGTCTCGCCCAGATTATCACCAAACAATTTTTTTTCTATTGTAGTGTTTGCTAATAATTGTTCTTTTACATCTTTTTTAAGAGTAGACAACGCGATGGACTTGCGCGCTGTCGAATCATTATAATGTACATCACATAATAGGCGAGTAGCATCGACTAGATGCTGTAGCAGCTCGTGATCGGGTTGTGAACTATTAATTTGGTATGTGATGGTTCTGCCCAGACAAGAAATCACAGTCGCCAAGCTGTGAACCACTGGATGATGAGGTGCAAGATACCCGACGGCGCGAACGACGACGGTTACGTTTCATTTCTTCCTCTAAATACTTTAACTTTTTCACTATAAATTCCAACGACTTATCACTTTTTCTTTTAGGCATTTTTTTATAACAAGCACCAACTTGTATTTAAAAACCGTGCGACAGTGACAAAGCACAAAAAGCGAATGATGGTTCGAGTCGAATATGGCGGCAGGGAAGGTCTACCGGAAGTGCGTCACGTCAGAGGAAAGGGAAGTGTAATTAATTTTTAGATTTTAATTTCTCTAAACTTACGGGCTATGTGGTAATACTTACAAGCGATACTACAAGTGTGAAAATACTAATATCGAGGACGAATCCCGAAGTATAATGAAATAAATAATAATAGTACAGCAATAATTTTTGGCAGGATAAAAAGTTCATGACTGTATTCCCACAGAGTGAATCCGTATCTTAATCACGAGTATGCATAAGCATAGTACCTATTCTGAAAAGGAGGTGTGTAGGTCTGTGCTGCATTTGACATGGAACAGGACCTATGAAAATTTGGCTAATTTAGATTTTATATTTTTGATATGGGTTTTGATGTTTAAGTGAGTATCAATATTAATTCCGAGCAAGTTGAATGTATCCACAGTTTCGAGGGTTGTGTTCTGAAAATTTGTGACTATTTTGATAGCAGGTTTTTTGTAGGATCTAATTTGAATAGTTTTTGTTTTTTTATAGTTAATCTCTAGGTTGTGATCTTGAAGCCAATCCGTTACAGCGCGTAGTGTGTCCGGTATAGTGTTAGTTGTGTTCTTATTTTCATATTTTATTAAAATAGATGTATCGTCTGCAAGTAACATCGGTAGAGCTATTTATTTATTTAAGATTTTAGGTAGGTCGTTTATGGAAAAGGTCGTCGCATTTGGAAGTTCAGATTGCAAGGCCGTTTTTATTTAAGATCTTATCAAGACAGATTGATTATCTTGATTAGTTTTTTCTGAAGCAGTGTCTATGCACTTATGGTCAGGCGAAGATGTTTGCGGTAACTGAGGCTTCTTGCGCTTTGTAATATTTTCAGAGGAGCCCGGGGAGGAATCTAGCAGCAAATGACCATTGCCAGATGTGTTTTGGTTGTCGGCCTTTGGCAGTTTGTTATGGCGTGCAGGACACAACCAATCCTGTAAATGCTTTTTGCTCGTTTGATTAAATCTCTTTAATGAGACGTTCACGCGTAAGAGGTCATACGCCAGCCGGCAGTTTTTACAAGTAAAGAAATTATTATCATTAATACAGCGTCCACATTGCTTACTAGCTATTTTTGAAAAAAATAATTGCAGTAATCGCTATTTTCTTCAGATGGTTGTTTCTATTCAGAACTTTTTTAATTGAAACAAAATGAAATCAGAAGATTTTTAATCTTAGTCCAAAAGTATAAAAGGCAAAAATAAATAATATATAATATTATTATGTATTATTTGTGGTCTTGACAATGACCAAAGAATATTACACCTCGATGGGTCTTGTCTGATTTCCGGACGGATGTCACTATGGTGCCAGATGTCAAAGTCAAACTTAGTTGTTAGCTGTTGGATTTTGCAATCTTCAATTCGTTACCTATTTATTTTGTTTGATTTATGTTCAAAAAGTTTGAAAATTCAAATCGCAAACAGATTAACTTAATCTTCCAGGACAAAGACATGTCAAATTTCTTTTCAGGATTATCTGTTCTCGAGATAGAAGCGATTATATAAAAAAAATTGCGATGCTCTACTTTAAGATACGTACGATGTAAGGTATAGAAATATTGGAAAATTCAGGATTTTTCATCATGAAGAAAATATGTGGTTGCGTGGTAAAAATAATAGGAAATTAGTCACCTCAACATCTACGCGTACGAAGTCAGGGCCAAAAGTTAGTCTAAGAATAAAATAATTATCATTAACGTTGTAGTTTTATTTTTTAACCTTTTCCTATTATCCCGACTTTCTCGTCGCTCAGCGGCAATATTTTTTCGAATTCCGTAGATTCATTTCCAATGTGCTCGATAGTCGTGTAAGTGAAATCTGTGAATTTTTGATGCATTTTTACTTTGGAAGTCGGTTTTAATTTCTGGTTAAAAATAATATTTTTTTCCTTTTTAGCCATATTCAACGCATTTTAAGAAAGAAACACATTTTAAAACTTTATCGCCGCTATAATTAACGCCGTATTCGACACGAGTTCATCCCTGCCCAATAGAAAATCTGGGCTAGATTATCATGATCACAAAATCTGGAAAACTATTACACGAGGTAAAGTCATAAGACTCATAAGTTTTCTGCCTCTGCTGGCGTAAAGTCGCTCGCTGGAGAGTAAAATATTCTGCTCTGTTGTCTTCCTTGATATTAGCCAGGCATTTGATAGAGTGTGGCAGGAGGGGCTTCTTTAAACTATAAAAACTTGTTACCTCATTGCTTCTTCCCAATCCTCAAGTCGTACCTAAATTGTAGTTGTTTCGAGGTAAGTGTAGGCGATGAAACTTCCGCATGAAGCGAAATAATGTCAGGAGAACCGCAAGGTAGTTTACTCGGACCAGTGCTTTATTTAATCTTTACTGCAGACTTGCCTACAAGTGACGACGTAACTGCAACTTTGCCGATGATACAGCTTTTCTCTCTGTACATAAAGATCCCACGATAGCATCAGCCAAATAACAGGCCTATTTAAAGTTGGTCACCACGTCAATCTCGTCCTGTGGTAAGTTCTCAAAGAACTTGTGTTACGGGTACCAGACAACGGAAATATCTATATCAATACATATAATAAATTTGTAAATGGTCGCTGTCTGTACATGGAACATAAATAAGAAAAACTACTTCATTGTTTTGGGTTCTTTATCGTAATAAAGATATTCGTAACGATACGATACGATATAAAGATCGTTCATAACGATATAGAACCCAAAACAATGATTTTTAGATATTTTTTTTGACAGACTATTTGTCTGTACATTTGTACACGCTAATCTTAGAATCTACTGAACGGATTTTAATGAAATTTGGTATGATAGTAGTTTAGACTTGAAATTAACACATTGGTTATTTTATATTGCGGAAAAATGTGTGGTTCAGAAAATATTATTAAAAATAAACTTTTATAATAGTCCTTTTAAGCAAAATTTTGGATACCTATTAGTTGAGCCTGTATATTAAACCTAAATATTAATTTTATCTGACTGTACAACCAATAAACTAGGACACAGTTGTCCTCCTGTTGACCACCCATTTGTTTAACCAATTTTCATCCACAATGCTTCTACCAATTTCAAACCTCCAACCAATATCCATTATCTATTTTATGAACTTCGAATATTATCTCATTTATAACTAACTTTATCAGGTATATATATATATATATATATATATATATATATATATATATATATATACAGAAAATTACCTGTAAATGTTGCAATTACAAGAAAACGTCCTTAGGAGACCTTTGCCAATTTACATAATATGTACTAGATAGAGGTCAACCCAGTGGTCGAAGTTCGGCCATAATTCATGTTTTAATTATAAAGTTTTAACTGTTTTAGGTTTCTTTTGCTTCTTAGATATGCAAAAAAAATATGTAAATGTTGTTTATGGATTGCGAAAGAAAGATTAAGTAGGTAAGTAAGTAATATATATAAAAATAGTAGTATGAGTGAGGTAGTGTGTGTTGTTGTTATTTTTATAAATTTCATGTATTATAAGCGTTATTTTAAAAAATATTAGCTTTGGGCAGGCCTTCCTCCACTAAACCTTTAGATGTGCCAAATTTCACACTGATCCGTATGCACAACTCTCGTAAATCCGTATTTGAAGTTTTTGCTTCACGTATTAATATAATGATTATAAACATACTAGCATTAATTGCCCGCGGCAAAGCCCGCGTGAAATTAGTTTTTAAACATTCATCCCCTATTTTACCCACTTAGGAGTTGAATTTTAGAAAACCTGAAATACGTAACTCATCAATTTTTTCCGTACTAAATTCACGCGAAATATCATGCAAATATGATCAAGGAATAAAAAGTTTCATACAAACTATACCACCTATTTTACCACCTTAGGGATTGAATTAAAAAAAATCCTTACTGCCTACGTCATATGAGAAATACGTGTATAAAATTTGAAATTTCTAGCCCTAAGGGTTTGGCCTGTGCGTTGATACATCAGTCAATCAGTTTTGTGTTTTATATATATAGATTATATACACTAGGTACATTCACAGATCGATCTTACTGAGGGCGAAACTTTAAATACGCCTAGAGGATTTTCGGCCCTTAGCATTGAGAATGATGCTTTAAAAAATATCATATATAGCCCGCAAAAAATCATAGACCACGAATTAAGTGTAAATGATGATTTGTTCTAAATTTTCCATACTTAAAGTGTTAGGCAGAAAAACCTCACCAAGACCATGTCAGGACATGTCTAAGGAGGGTTCTGTATCTATCAACGCGCAAAAGGAAACTTCTATCTATCATATGTAGTTTAGAAATGCCAATTGGGGGGGGCAATCACTTATAAACCACTTTGGAGACCGATTACTCAAATATGGTAACTGGTTGACTTTGTAAAAAAATCATGTATAAAAACCTTGCCTTTATTTAAAAATAACTATCCAACACCAAACTCCATGAAGTAGAGTGAAAATGAAAAAAAACTTTTTATTCCCACTTCACATGTATGGAGAGCAGTGGCGAAGGGTGGTTTTACTACAGAGAGAAGCCCTAGTCGCTAGACGTGAGTTGTGCAAGTTTATTTGAAAGGAAATTTAGCAACATATTATGTATGATGGTCAAGCTCGTTACAAGCGTGTAGAGTTGTGTCGTGTCCGAGAAAATTGTAAATACTTAGGTAACTATTCTTATAGTTATACCTACGGTTCATATTCCTATAGTTATATATACGGTATTCTTATACCTACAATTAGGTATATTTCAAAATACAAAATAGGTACCTACTTAATAATAAAACGTTTTTCTGTGTATTAATTAACTATTGTAAGATAGTCATAATATTAAAATACTTCCACGGTACTACCGCCTCTTAAATAATAATGTATAAAATTATGATCGTTTATTATTCTGGTAACTACAAATTACAATTAATAGTTATAGGTACGTATCCAACTTTCCGCTTACCGTAAAAGTCGATTTCTTCAAACGATTTATCATCAACAATAAACACAACACAAGTACTATGTAGTCTCACATTCAATATTCACATATATAACCACGTATCCCAGTGAACACATGACTTTGAAGTGACGTCAAATATAGGTCACACAGAGGTCCACAGGTCACAACAAATTACAACGTAGGTATGACATAATTGTGACTATGTTTGATGACTTTCGTTTGATGTCATGTTGTATGACATCTCATTGACCTCATATTGACATGAAACTTGACTTCTATATGATGCCCTTTGTATGACTTAACTGTTACGTATATATTATATCATATTTTCATCAAAATACGTCATATTAGAGTCACAATTTTATGTATCATTTATGTAATTATTAAGCCATATGATTACATAAGATACATGTCAGGTTCCTGACGTAAAACTAATATGATAATACCATATTTATCTCATCTCATTAATAAAATGAGCTTCTTGTGTCTTCGTGTGAACTACATAACGAGTTAAGGGGAGCTGGTTCAGATATTCCTGCAAAATACGTTTCTAGTTATTCATTTTTGAAGTAGTAAACAGTGAGATTGTCGTCTAAAAGTTTATTGATATTGTTGAGGGTTTATTAAAGGGAATGTATGCGATGGAAACATGATTTGATAAAGTTGGCTCGATAGAATAAATTCACAAAGTTACCTCTTTTCGGGTCATTTTATCTTCTATTTTCGATTTTATTTTTAAAATAACTGATTTGATATTATGAGCTATTTACCAAAATAAAGTACATATATTACTGGAGGTATTACATGCGATCGTTTTTTTTAAATTATATCTATTAATTTTTTAATCGTATATTCAAGTGATTTTCGATCCACGAGGCACTCGCATTGTCCCGCGGGACGTTACCGAGGTAGTACCTATGTTAAATTTTCGCGCGCGCGTCCCTTTCTGTTACGTAAAAGTATATTATAATATAATAATAATTTTTATTTATAGAACAAATAATATTCGTAGGTTAAGCTAATCATTAAAGTTATATAAGTTTTCTTGTGTAAATATTACATATAAGACCGTATTAGTGTGATTGTTCTGTGAAAATGGGAAATAAAAAAAAATTAAAAATTCAAACATTCACGGTTGAAGAAGAAAATATGGTAAGCTTTTTTTTCGTATTTTTAATATTAGTATGGATTCAATATCCGTACCTACTGACCACAGTCTAACTTTGTCAGTAGGTTCAAAGACAGTGATAATGATGAGAGATACTTATAATCATAAATTTATTACTACTTACATCCTTTATTTGCTAGAATCATCATCATCATCAGCCTCTATCCGTCCACTGCTGAATATAGAATATGGTAACAAAATTGGTCTTAACTTCAAAAAAAAAAAAACTATTGTAAAATTGTATGAGTAAAGATAAAACGCGTTTACAATTATTCCCCCGCACCGCAGCCATTGAGAACACTTCACAATACAAATATATATTATATACCTAATTATTAATGTATTGTTTCAGTTCAAAAATAGCTAGAAATAAGAAAGGCTTATTTCTACGAATAAATAGTACAGATGATCAGTAAGTACTGTCTTTCATTTCTTTCTCGCTATCCTGACCACGAAATAAATAGAAGTATATACCAACATCATAATATTATATCAACTCAAACTCAAACCTAGTATTTATATAAGGATAAGTTCAAGGGATAATAAAGTTGTGTTTTTTCCAGACAACCGTGTGACGATACCTCTTGCAATTCCCAAATATGTTTTATAACATTGGAGCCTGTTGATTTACAGTTGCAACCCTCTACTACTAAGTAAGTTTTTTGTGTTTCAGTGTCATACAGTACAGATCTGAAATTATTTGTTTTGTACAGACATTGTTTATAGATTTTTGTTAAAAAATAATTATTATTATTTCAGTGATATCGCCAACTGATGTAAATTTAAAAGATATTCCTATGTCTTCGTCATTTGCGTCAGAACCAGTTACTAATTCTGAAGCTACCTAGTAAGTTATTTCAACCAACTGTGAGCCTTTGTAGTTTTTTTTGAAGTAGGTTTATTAAAAAAAAAAAAACAATCATCCAAGCGTGTAAATTCTGGTATCATCTTCTACATTCAGAGGAGCCAGGACACGCTTGTAATTAACACTATTTGACATTTTTTTTACGAGAGCGACTGTCATCTGGTGCTTGTAATATTCATAAGTCGTTGAATAGCTTCTCCAGCGTATGCAGGCTTTCTCACGAAAATTTTTCATTCTCCGTTTTGAAAGTGACAACTTAGAAACATACTAAATTATATAAGTTATTAATTAACCTAGAAACATTGATAAGTTCGTACATTAGTCAGAAATAACTCATTAATATAGGCACCGATTGCGCCGCGAACCTAATACCTCTAGGATATAGAATTTATTTTGGATCTATGTAATCCTATCTTGATATCTTATTTGTTGTTGCAGCGAAACTGATGCAAGCGACGACGGGTTTGTGATTTAAATAGTTAATAAAGAAGAACATTTCCAACCCATTATCAGGACGGCGGATAATTGATATCAATTACTTTTTAAAAGAATTACAAGCGAAAGCACGACACAATAATTTATTTAATTGTAATTTAAGTAACTTATGCTTAGTTGGTGAAAGAAGAAATGGACTTATATCGACCTTTAAATTTGAATGTAATATGTGTAAAGAAGTTTGTTTAATTCCATCCGAAAACACGACAAATACTGAGCAGGTGAATGCTAATATAGCTGCTACCACTGGAGTAGTAGCCTCTGGTATAGGATTTTCTCAGATGGAAGAGTTATTTTCGGCTATAAATATTCCAATATTTTCATCAAAATATTTTAATACTCTGCAAAATAAAGTTTATAAGAAATGGGAAGAAACTGCATGTGGGACAATGGAAGCTGCAGCTCGTAAAGAAAAAGAAATTGCTTTGGCAGAAGGCCGGACCAAAAACGGCTATCCTGTTATAGGCGTCTATGTTGATGGGGCATGGTTTGCTAGGTCGTATGGTACGAACTATAAAGCTGCATCGGCACTGCAGCCATAATCGGCAGAAAAACAAATATTGCCTAGTGTGTACCCGAGTTGAAAATTTAAAAGTTACGCCCCAAGTTCATGTTTGTTTTAAAAATTTTGAAGGATCATCAAGCTCAATGGAAGCTGACATAATCGTAGAAGGTTTTAAGACATCGATTTCGACATATGGTCTTATATATGGCAGAATGGTTGGAGACGGTGATGCTTCGACGTACGCGAAAATTCTTAATGCAAATCCGTACGAAACCCAGAATATGACCGTTGAGAAACTTGAGTGCCGCAATCACGTATTGGGTAATTTTTGTAAAAAGTTAAGAGTGATCACCACAGAAACGAAGTACATGTTAGCGCACCGAAAAACTCTCACTAATCAAAAAATTATGACAGTGAGAAAGGCAATAGTGAAATCTATTAAACATCGCAATACCTCACAAATACTAAAAATGAAGCAATATCAGTTTTGCACAATGATATCATTAACTCTATCGCCCACGCCTATGGCAATCATTGTCAAAATTACTTCTGCGACAAAGACAAAAACAATAATGTCGAACTGAAGAAAATTGAAAATTCAATTTTTCTGTTTAGATTAAATGCGATCATATGTAACGTAGCTTCAAAAGCACGAAGTTTAATCGAAAATGTAAACACGAACAAGGTAGAGTGCTTCAACAGCATAATAGTAAAATTTACTGGCGGCAAAAGAATAAATTTTGCATTAAAAGGGGGCTACCAAGGAAGATGTGCGGCCGCCGTTGTTTCGTTTAATACAAAAGCTGCAGTATCAACAATCCAAACTGCTTTAACAGGTAACACTTCTGGGGGCAAATCTAAAGAAATTGAAGAAAGGCGTGCGAAAAAACGAAAACAAAATAAGGAACACCCAGTAAAAAAGAAGAGTTCTAAAAAATATAAACTATGGGCAAAACGACTATGGTCTTACCTGTTCAGCGCCGGATATGTCGCCAAAAGAATATGACACAGCGAAGGAAGAATTTCTAAAAAATGTAAAAACTCTTACATCTGAAGACATAAAGTGGAAAGATCTACGATACTGCAGAGAGACAGCGGTGAGTGGCTTGAAATCAGAAAAAACCTAGTAACTGCTTCAAACTTTGGGCTTATATGTAAAAGAAAGGTATCTTCAAGTACAGCTCCACTCGTAAAAAACTTATTGTACAAAAACAAATTGGCCCACGTCACATCTATTGCACAAGGAATCGAGCATGAGCAACAAGCGTTGCAACAATTACAAAAACAGGAAGGTGTTATTATTTTTATTCATTGACAAAGATTACCCTTTTATAGGGGCAACGCCTGACGGATTGATTGGACACGATACTATTGTCGAAGTCAAGTGTCCAATTACAGCATATAAAAAAAGGCTTTTATAATGCTGTAGAAGATAACAAAATAAATTTTTTAAAGTATAATAAAAACACCAAAACAACCACAATTATAAAAAATCCAACTGGTACTTCCAAATACAAGGACAGTTACATATATCAGAACGACAAAAGTGTCTTTTAGCCATATGGGCAGGCGAGAATGAAAAAATATACACACAATTCATAGAAAAATGTTTTGGGACATTAATATGTAACCGAAATTATTAACATTTTATATAAATTGCTTGCTGCCTGAAATCATAGACAGTAGAAATGCAAGAGGTATGCCCATTAGAGACATGTCAATTCAAAAGGAAAATGAAAAGCTTACCCCAGATCCTCCTAACGCTCATAGCCCTGATGATTCAATGCCGGCACAAAGCACACGCCAATTAAATTTAGATGAGTTATAAAATAATTTTGACACTAGTTTAAACTAAACAGCGCTACATGACAAACAATACACTCGCACACAGTTCAAAATGAATATATTAATTTTTTTATTTTAATTAAATACTATTACAAAATTTAAAAGTATGTCTGTTTGTCTGCTACATTTTTTACGCCTAAGCCGATAGCTATTTTTAAATTCATCACCATACTAACATACAACAATTAATTTATCATATAATCATTACAGGCTACGTTATTGAGATAATATAGATTACATAATAGGTAATATTTTAAATTTAATATGTAATTTGTTTTATTTGATACTCTTTATTCTATTTATGCTAAAATAAATTTTTAAAATAAATAAACTTGAAATCCTTTACTTTACTTCTTTTATTTATTTATGAAACTATTATTTATCAATACTATAAAAAAATATTATAATAAATTCATTTCTATTTTAAAGCCAAATCCATCTTACTGCTTAATTCTGACGGCGGGGTCATGTTGGCAATGCATGTTCACTGCCGTTGTGCCGGGATAGCGTTAAGTGCCTACTTATGCAGGAATACCTAGCCTTGGAATTTTTATCTACTTCTCTTAAATATTCAATGTTAATTACGATCGCATCCTGAAGGCACAGTATAAAATGCAACATGTATTTTATACTGTGCCTTCAAGATCGAAAACAAAAACACAAAAAGTTCATTATGTAATGTAATTATAAAATTAACTAAAGTAAAAAAAAAAACCTAGTAAGTTGCACTACTGTTAAAATTATACTAGAACGCACAGTTTGTTCACTGTCGCCGCGCGGGGTTAGAGAGAGTTCATTTGATCGGAGACTTCGTGCAACTATTCGCGCGGGGAGTGGGGTAGCGCTGAAAGCGTACTACGCTCGAACATCCTGGCCTTAAATGCGGTCTTCATCAATATACAGACTGTTTATGCGTTAGATTTTAAGTTAATTTTCTTAAGGAACTTTGGTTCTCATATGGCATTCTAGATGGCGCTGATTTGCCGCTAGATCACGCTATAGGTGAAGCGAACCTATTTGAATAAGATGTTTATTAATGTGAAGGGCCTTATTAATGTGAAGTATTTTTGGATTGTAACTCAATCAAGAATGAAGTTCCATTATAACTAACTTGGTGTTTTAGTGAAAACGAGCAGTAATTTAATATAGTGGGGTGACTATGTGTTAAGTGTGAACACAGACTTAGATTTTAAATGTTTTAAACGTACATAATACTGTCTTACCCACGTAAAGACACGGGCAAAAACTAGTAGGCTTTCTTGTAAAAACAATAAATCAATATGAAATGTCGATTTTATTTTCAAGTTAAATCACGTCGAAGTCAATCCGAGATCACATGAAGGTAATATTTACGGAACAAAAATTCATATATAGTCATATTTACGTCAGAGTTTTATGTTAAAGTTTGACGTCAAGAGGTATGAAATAATGACTCACATATGATCTATAAGTGACTTATATCTTACGTAAATCATGACATGGCATGATGTCATTCTGATGTAAATTTTACGTAAATGTGTTTACTGGGATTAGTTTAAACTTTAAGACGAATTATATTTATCACTTCTCATTGCTCAATATAATTTCAAAAATAATAGTTGAACAATAATTATTATTAACGTAATGTAATAACATTATTTTACATCCATGAACGCGCCGGTTGAGGTACCGCCGAGCTACTTTTAAAATTCATTTGTCTCATGATGCACGTGATAATAACTAATAAAGACTCCTCATTGGTGAAAGCTACAAAATAGCGGGTATATGTCACAGAAAAATAGCCCTTAATTACTTCGAACTGTATTAATAATATTGTTCTTTAGTTGGCCAGCCGGTTATTAAAAACAAGGTTGAATTTGAACTTTATTTCTTACGAGATAAAGTTCCTATGATCTCTCACCATAACTCCGAATATATCGGGTTTTAAAGAGATCTGTGATTTAAAAATTCATGCCAAAGTTGCAACGTGCATCGCATAGATGTCGCTTGAGTCGGTTTACATCGCGCTATCGCTTGTCCGACTTGACTTAATGGTCAACTATAAGGTATTGTTGTTCTCAATTTACTGGCTTTGCCTGGAAGTCTACATGAGGTAATCTGGAAGGGAAGCCGATAAGAATGGAGTTCTTTAGACCCTTCGCCACTGATGGAGAGCCACATAAAATATAAAATTATTATTATTTAATGATGCTAAAACTGAGATCTATACACATTATATAACTATACTAAATTTCATCCATCTATATTCATAATTACAGAAGCTATACAGACAGACGGACGGACAGAGCGAAACTATAAGGGTTCTTTGAGTATTACGGAACCCTAAAACAGCCTTCAAAACGTGTAAGGGAGTAGTCATATGTTTACAACGTTCCCTACAACATACGTAAGAAACAGTTCCAAGGCTATAAGAAAAGTAGGTTCAAATTTTTCGTACCTTCGGCGGTCTCTACGCATTCGCTCACCGCACATACTCGTTCTACTCAATATCACTACAACGTGATATACCTATTATTATGTTTTATCAGTAAGAGTTGACTTAGTTTCCAGACGAACAGCACTCCGATATTAGTGAATCGTGGTACAGCTGCAACCGACGTCGACCCACGCGTTGACGGCGGTCTGCGACGGCAGTCTGAGTCGGCGTCGTTGCAGCTGTACCACAGATTAAAGAAAGACGAACAGATAAACAGCTATATAGTCAACCTTCGATTTAATTGCACTACTACAAGGAGACGGTGTGTCCACGATTGTGTGCAAATATTGTGGTTCGTTGAAGTGGAGGTCAAAATATTCTGCTGCATATGCTCTATACAGTTAGCTTTGCTCGTTGAGTAGAGATGATGATGTTAAATATAAACAACATAAACCGCAAAATGTTTCAATTTCACCCGTGGTTGCATTACTGTACCTACATATATTGTACCTAGTCTTGCCATAAATAGTGAAACAAATTAAAAAAAAAAAATCTATTGCAAATAACATTATTACTTTTACAGTGTGTTAGTTTAATACATAAATATTTAAAAACAATTTAAAATATAAAAGGCTTATTCGAAGTGGTCTTCATTGGCTGATACAGTCCTTTAAACGTTGAGGCCAGTTATCAATAGAAGCACGCACTCTTTCCATGGGCAAATTCTTCACTGCCAATCGTACGGATTGTTTTAGGGACTCCAAATTATCATGGCCGTACTGTCTAAAACTGACCATAAATCATAATCCAGCGGATTAAGATCGGGACAGACGACGGCCAGTCTTCAGCTCTGATGAAGTCCGAAACGTTCGTTTCCAACCAAGACTGCGTAGACCGAGCTTTATGACCCGGTACACAAACATTTTACTAATACCAAGCGAATGGAGAGTTTTAAAAATTGCATTTGGATCCATACCTACTTTGTGTAATGCAATCACAGTGATTCGGTCCTCTTTATCACCCCACTCCATTTTAAAATGTATTGGCGCCAAAATGAGAAATTGAACAATAATATAAAAATGACAGATTCCAAATTCAAATGTAATATTTTGTTTATTTTTAATTGTAACAGTATTTATGGTCAGACTAAGTATATCTGAAACGCAAGACAACTGGCCTAAGTATGTATACACGGCAATGCTGGCATATAACACAGCTACACACTCAACAACAAATTATACTCCTTATGAGTTAGTTTTTGACCATAAAGCTGTCCTTCCTAATTTCCTATGAACCGGCTCCAAACGCTACTTACTCGGATTATATTAGAATGCTTCAGCACCGCCTGAAAGTCACGCAAGACAAAGCTATTGAACATATAAATAAATCTAAAGAATCTTCAAAAAAATATTACGACTCGCACTCTCGGCCTATTAGTTATAATACTGGTGATTATGTATATTTGAAAAATCATCTCCGTATGCGCAAAGCCCTCTCGCCTATTTGGAAAGGCCCGTACAAAGTATTTAAAATAAATGGTAGAAATAGTCTTACCTTATTAATAAATAGAAGACACATCACTCATCATTTTGATGAAGTTAAGTTAGCCCGTCGTTCTATTCTTAGTTAAGTTTATATTAAATGTTAAGTAAATGATAAGATTTAGATATTTACGGTGTTCAAACTTGTTCTTTACAGTTTCAAAAGCTCTGCACAAGAGACATTCATCGATACCTCAATGAATTCTTCTGGGATATATTTTGATCCAATCGGGTCACTCAGAATTATAGATGGACATATTAACGTTCTGATACCCATAGATATTTCCTTCATACAGCCACATATTAAAAACTTGAACGGTGTAATAGCTAGCTCAATGACGTTATGTAAACAAAGTACTCTCTATGCAGATATTGAATTTTTTTCTGTTTATCTGTACGTTTGTGGGCGCTAATCTCAGAAACAACTGATCGGATTTTGATAAAATTTGTTATCGTATTTAGTCTTTGGATTTATTTAACACATAGGATACTTATTATCGCGCAAAAATTTACGGTTCCCTCAGGATTTACTACTAAAACTAAAACTTTACCTAGGTATTATATAATCATTAATGTGTATGATTCTATGAGGAATTAGCGAGAAGCTCGATGGCCGTGTGATCGTAGTGCTAACTCATCTCTCTTTCAAACTCAGTCGTGGTCCCAACTAGGATGGGTGACCACTATCCAAAATATTTTTATTAAGTTCAAAGTCCACACGCCTAATGCCTACTAACGTTTTTCTATTCGAAATCGTTAAAACATTAATTATCGGCTACAAATAAAGTTTGTATGTATGATTACTCTTTCATGTAATAACTACGTAACGGATTTTGATGAAATTTGGTATGGTAGTAGTTTATCCAGAATTGACACATAGGCCACTTGATATACCATTACATGAGATTGAGGCTGATTCATTTGAATAAACATACACAAAATGTTATTTAAGGTGAAAAATATTTACTTTTTCCATATTTTTATCAATCTTCGCCATACACTACGGCACTCAGCTGTAACTTGTTTACACTGTGGACGTGACGTCAGCAACCGGATAAAGCTAACGACGCGACGTTGATAAGACACGATCTCAACGCGATCTCGATTTCGATTCGATTTTGTTCGAGAGTACGCATCAGGATCGAAACTAAATCAAAATTGACATCGGGCGATATATCAACGCACAGGGCACCCTTGCCCTTAAGGCTAGATATTTGAAATTTGCACACGTATTTCTCATATGACGTAGGCATCCACTAAGGAAGAATTTTCAAAATTCAACCCCTCAAAGGGGGTAAAATAGGTGATAAAGTTTGTATGAAACTTATTATTCCTTGGACATATTTGCATGATATTTCGTATGATTTGGGTATGGAAAATATAATGAGTTACGTATTTCAAGGTTTTCTAAAATTTATCCCCTAGGTGGGTAAAATAGGTGATGAAAGTTTATAATCTAATTTCACGCGGGCGAAGCCGCGGGCGAAGCCGCGGGAAATTAATGCTAGTCTTGTATATACATATCCTTACTAATATTATAAATGTGAAAGCGTGGATGTTTGTTACGCTTTCACGCAAAAACTACTGAACGGATTTCGATGAAATTCGGTATGGTAGTAGTTTAGACTCTGGATTAAAACATAGGCTACTTTTTATCCCGAAAAAGTAGTGTTCCCGAGGGATACTATACGTACGGGGGCGGAGCCGCGAGCAACAGCTAGTTTAATATAATCGTAATCTCGGCAACGGCTGCAAGTATGAACATGAAATTTAGTTTGCAGGGAGTTTTCGTGGAGAAAAATCGGTCTAGCTAGGTTTTATCCCTTTGGAAACTGCGCATTTTTAAGTTATTTATGTTTTTTCTTTTCGTCGTAATAACATATGAATATATCAATAACTACCTGTTGCCCGCGGCTCCCCCCGCGTAAATACAGTATCCCAAAAGAACACTGTACTTTTTCGGGATAAAAGGTAGCCTATGTTTTAATCCAGAGCCTAAACTAATAGCATACCAAATTTCATCGAAATCTGTTTAGTAGTTTTTGCGTGAAAGAGTAACAAACATCTATCCATCCATCCATACATCCATTCATCCATCCTCACAAACTTTCACATTTATAATATTAGTAGGATTTCGACTATATATTATAATGTCAGGCCGTTTGGCAGTTTGGTTAATTTTTGCGCTTTCGGAAATTCGAAATGTGGTGGGTTCGAACTCTGGTAAAATATTTTGTGATTCTTTTTTACCTACTAGAGCTCCGAGCAAAGCTCGGATACACAGTATTATTTCTAAATATGTAACAAAACTGTACTACAAAACTTGTATTGCTGCAAATGTGCATATACAATATTAGGTCTTTACCTATGAAATTGCTGTTTTGTAAGAAAAAATTTAAACTATTTTTTTCATGTATCTTTTATTTATATTAATCGAAGTAATCACCCATGCAATCAATGCATCTTTGCCAACGCAGTGGCAGTTTATTGATGCTCTTCTTAAAGAAATCAGCTGGACGGGAGGCAACAAATTCTTCAAAGGCATTTTGTACTGCCTCTCGGGTATTGAATTTTTTTCCCGCCAAGAAGTTATCCAAATTCTGGAAAAGTAGTAGTAGTCTGTAGGCGCAAGGCTGGTGAGTAGGGCGGAAGACGGAGGGCTTCCAACCCCAGTTCTTGCAACTTGGAGACCGTCTGCTGTGCAGTATGAGGTCGCGCGTGGTCGTGCAGGAGCAGCGGAGACGAGCGATTGATCAATGCTGGGAGATATGCCAGCTTCTCCATCATTGTGTTCAGTTCTTCACAGTACACATCTGCAGTATTGCTCACCCCGTTTGGTAAGAAGCTGTGATGAATCACAACGGCGCTAGACCACCAAACAGTGACCATCACTTTTCTAGGGGTAAGTTTTCGTTTAGGGCATTGTTTATATGCTGAACCAGGATCTAACCAACTTGCTGAGCACTTGCGGTTATCAAACAGAATACATTTTTCATCGCAGGTAACAATGCGGTTCAAAATTCCTTCATTTATGTGTCTGTTGAGCAGTGCAAGGCACGTCTCGACGCGTACTTCGTGCTGGCGATCATTGAGTTCGTGGGGCACCCATTTGTCAAGCTTTTTTACGTACCCAATTTGACGCAAATGGACCAATATTGTTTTGACGCTAACGTCGAAAGCTGCTGCTAATTTAGCCGTAGATTGTGTATCATCATGTGATTGTGTAGCTTCCACAATCGCCTTTAATTCGTCATTGTCGAGCAAAGTCTTCGGACGACCGCGAGGCTCATTTTTCAGGTCGAAATTTCCAGAACGGAAGCAAGCAAACCAATAACAGGTGGTGCGTTGGTTTGTAGTGTTAGCTCCGTAAACGTCGTTGATGTTGCGCGCCGCTTGTGCCGCGTTGCTGTCACGACAGTACTCATATTCCATAATTACTCGAATTTTTAACGTATCCATGATGACGAAAAATATTTAAATGCGATGAAAATGTAACACTAATCAATAAACAAATGACTACTTTTGGAAAGAGAATTCCATGTTTTTAAAATAAAATTAATTTGAAATTCGAATTCTTAGCCAAACAAATATTATTTTGATTTGAAATGGCCAGTACTGCAGAACGGCAATTTCATAGGTAAACCTATTATAACACATTATTTAAGCACACAAGTTTATCTTATATACTAATACGTGAAGCAAACATTTTCACTACTGTTTTACGAGAATTTGTGAACGGAGGAGTATGATATATGCACAAATAAAGTTAATTTTGACTTTATTCATTAAGTAAAACTTACAGCTAGATGAAAATATAGTTTAAATACTTATATCACAAGAAGGACAATGAAAAGTTTGCACAGATAGAACTAAAATAAAGTAAAAGGAGAAATGTAAGATAGAAAATAAAGAGGAAGGTGTGCATAAAGCAAATATTTTTTTTTATATAATGCTTAGAATAGATAAAATTGATAAAAATAACAACAGCTCACACTGCCACAGATTATTTGCACACACTACGGTGCGTTTCATAGATACAATTTTGTTACACGTTGACATATTTAACTTTCAATCTGTCACAATTTTTTTTTCTATGTAAGGCTGAAAATAGAACACACGTGTGACAAGTCAAATGTCAATGTCAAATCTGACTCATGTATTCGATTTTGAACCCTATTGTATTAGTCCAGAGTTCTATTTTAAATGCTCTGTGTTTTCTACGGCCTTCCGGATGGAGACATTAATTATGGTCCCAGCCTAATAGGCAAAAGAACCATATAAATATCAAAATTAAAAATTAGGTATATGAATTATTATGGGCGAATGTCGACCACAGACCGACATCTAGTATTTAATAAATGTAAATATATTTTAAATTTGAATATCCCGTACTTAAATATTAAATTACAATCCAAGATGGCGTTGGTAATCACATTCCTCACATGAATGGTATTAAGTCAAGGAATATCTGTTGAAAATACTGAGAAAGAATTTCAAAGCGTTGCAATAGTTAGGTGAGAAAGACGGTCCTTTAGTCGCGTTTATGAAAATATTACACCTCTACACTGTCCTTAAATAGTTAAGTTGATTATAAATTATAGTTTATTAATTTTATTTAAGATTTTATACGTGTGCAAAGGTATCTTTTCACCAAGGGTTTATCGTAATATTTTTAAGCAGTGAACGTGTAGTGAATTGAGATTTATTTTTAGATTTATTTTTTGATTTTTTATGCTATGCCTACGAGATGGAGTAAAAAATGTAGAGATCGCATAAATTGGACTACATTAAAATATTAATAATATTATTTAATATACCTTTTGCCCGCAGCTTCGCCCGCATGGGAGTGTTAGTGGCAAAAAACTTATTTAGCAAATATACTTACCTACTGCAATATAGTAATAGCACAGAGTAAAAATATATACTGTTTAATAAATTTATAATAAAAAATATTACGTAAGTCTAATATATTTTTACTCTGTACTATTATTATATTGACTGCAATATAAAAGCACAGAAGTATATTTGCTAAAGCAGTTTTTGCCACGAACACTTTCCCACGCGGGCGAAGCTGCGGGCAACAGCGAACATACAGACAGACAGACTCGGCGGGGGATTAAAATTTATAATAAATTTTAGCGAAAAGTCTAAAGTGTGCGTATTGAGTTTCGAAAATTTAATTTCCCCAAAGTCGGCTGCTTGCCCGGACCCGCCACGCTAGTTAACACGACCTTAGGCTGGGACTATACTGTCCGGAACCCGGTAGGCCGCGGTAAAATTCAGAGCATTGAAAATAGAACTCTGCGCTAATACAATAGAACTGAAAACCAAAGTGTCGAGTATCGAGCTGTCATATTATACGACATTGACATTTGACTCGACACTTGTGTATTCGAATTTCAGCTCTATTGTATTAACGCAGAATTCTATTTTTTAGCACTCGGTTTTGGCATAATAAAATAATAATAATTTTATATTTTAGAGGTGGCTGGCTCCCCATACATGTGAAGTAGGGATGAAAATTATTTTTTTCATTCTACCCCATCGTTCTATAGGTCTTTTATAATAAAAGTAAAGTTTCTACCTCTAAATAGTAATGTATAGTACTTTTATACATTACTTTTTCACAAAGTTAACCATTTTCGAGTAATCGGCCTCCAAAGCTGTTTATAAGTTGGTCCTCCCTGGCATTTCTAAACTATAGGAGATAGAAACTTGTAAGTTCCCATACTGATAGATAATGCTAAAAACTCTTTAAGAAAATTATTTTTAGTGAAATCGGACTATAACTTTTGAAGTTATCAAAAGAAATCGTACATAATATGATAATTTTACCGTTAAATAAAAAATATAGTAAGAAATATTACGTATATAGAAATTAAATCGGTAGTTTTAAGCGGATATACATACGGATACGCATACGGATGCGTGCTACTATGTGCAGGCCATTTTGCATATTATGATTAATTACTGTCTGGCTGTTTTCTACAAAACCAATACTAACAACTAAATTCCCACTAAGGAGGGAATAAAATACTATATTTAGTAGTAAAACTTAGTAAAAATAAAACCGGTCAAGTGCGAGACTCTTGCAAGAAGGGTTCCGTACAAAACGGACTGTCTTAGATAGACTGTCTAGATCTTAGTTTTGAAGGGCAAGAAGTTTTGAATACTCTTTAGCATGTGTAATGAGTAATACACCTTTCTGCTTACTTCAATGGCCTGAAAATTCCAGGACAGATTGCTATCGACAATTATGCGAAGGTTTTTTGCGAAGTCTGGAAGTTAATCGGAGTAGCATTGTACATTATTCTGGGTACGTTATGTAATCGTTAGGTCATATATTTACTACCAATGATAATAGCTTGTGGTTTTTTAGGACTTACTAACAGACGAAAAGATTTCGCCCAATCTGCTATGCGTTGTAGATCAGCGTTTATATCGCTGACTGCAGAACTGATGTCATCAATATGCGAATGACGATAAATCTGCAGGTCGTCTGCATAGAGATGGAAGTTACACGATAACGTGGTAACACCAAAGTGGTGACCTGATGATCGGATCCATGAGCAATCGAGGGAACTCCTCAAAATGTATATCGACACAATAATATAGTATAGTGATTTTGAGTTTTTCTGAAGTAGTCCAGACATAATATACTACCAATAGTAAAGATTTTGCACGAAGGTATACCTGGATCCAAAAGTACTGAACAGAACTCCCGAGTCGTTATAGATACATATTGGGGATTTCGCCGTTGTTAAAAAACTGAAAGCATATGCCAGTATGTCAATTAAAGTAATCATCATCAATCACCGCCTTCATCACACCATACACCATCACATTATGATGATAATAGGTATTTCTCATAGTCTTTTACACCGTCACGTATATCTTGGAACATTACTATGCCGTTTGTCGAATCATTTTAAAATTTATTTTGTTGTCGTGAATAATATAATTTGGAATAGGTCACTTAGCCACCAAGGTAGAGATCTGATGGTGGCATTAATGAGGTATTGACAGAACTCCACAAAATTATAAGGACATTTATAGTGATTTCGTCTTTTATAGTAAGTAAAATTTTGTGCCAAGGTGTACCCTAGATGCAAAAGCACTGAACAGAACTCCTCAGTCTTTAAAGATACACGCTTAGGAATTTAGGATTTTTTTAAAGAACTGCAAACATATGCAACTTACAGTAATCATCATCATCATCATCTACCCACCATCATATTATTATGGTGACATAGGTACTCCTTATAGTTTGGACATTGATATCCATGTATTTGAAATTATGCTATTGCCAAAATTATATTCATGATCATCACCATCATTTTTTTCCGACGACTACTATAGAAAATACAATAGACAATAATAATTAATAATAATAAATAAATATCTATGGACGCTTCACACCACGTCAATCTGGCTCCGTGGTTAGCGTATGCGCGCGCCATGGAGTCTCACAAAGTATGCAAAGGATCCATATGATTATGAATCCTGAGCATACAAATTGTCGGGACGGACACTTTGACCTGAGGGAATAGATGAGGACAATGTAATCATATTGAAATTGAAATGAATCAAAACAGAAATGTAAGGGTAAAGTGAGTAAAAATGAACTGAAGTGAATAGAAATTGCCAAAAATGAATCTGATGTGAAATAATGTAAAAATAGAATAAATAAATAAATTTAATAGAAAAGAATCCCAATAAGTATAAAGGAGAAATGTAAAATAAGATAGAAAGCAAAATAACTATATGAATATATGCAAGTAAAAATTAAGATAGATAAGAATTTAATAGTAAATATAACATAAATAAGTAAAGAATAGCCCAAAACAGAAAATGTTAATAATAAATATAATGTGAAGTGATGCAAGATAGAAATGAATAAGAATATGATGGAAAATAATGGTAACATATATAAAAGAGAAGTGTAAATTATGATAGAAAAAGAAATGTAATGGCAAAATAGAAATAAATAAGGAAATGTAAAATGCCAAAGATGTAAATCTGTGGACGAAAATAATGTAATTAAGTATAAAGAGAAATGTAGAATATAACGCTGGGAAATGAATATAACAGCTAAACATGATATAAACTAAAAAACAGAAATGTAAGTATAAAAGAGAAATTTTATATAAGAAAAAGAAACTATATGAATATATGCAAGTAAAAGTTAAGACAGACAAGAATCTAATAGTAAATGTAACATAAATAAGTAAAGAATAGCCTAAAACAGAATATGTCAATAATGAATGTAACGTGAATTAATGTAAAATAGAAATGAATAAAAATGTAATAGAAAATAATAGTAAGAAATATAATAGAGAAATGAAAATTATGATAGAAATAGTAATGTAAAAAAAGAAAATAAATGTAAGCGGAATAATGGAATTAATGTAAACATATTAGAATTAAAAATACTGTACTAGGAATAAATAAATTAAAATACAAGCAATTAAAAAACAAACGCAAACAATTGTCCTGGCTAATGGCTGGGGGAACAAGGAAAAAAAAAAAAAATCTGGCTCCGTGCTAAGTATCCGTAGAACTTGTGTTATAGGTACCAGAAAACGGGAAGTATATTTAATACTTTTATACTATACACATATTTAAGATTTTTATTATATTATAAACATATTTAATACACATCCATGACCCAAGAACACATAAAAACTTTTTGTTCCTTCGGCGGGATTCGAGCCCGCGACCCCCGGCTTGAGCACCAACGCGCTGAACCACTAAGTCTATTATAATTATTTAATACTATAATGTCTCATCAATATCATCACTGGAGATTGTTTATTTGGTAAACAGATCGATAATGCTTATTTGGAGAAATACCACGGCCTCTCAGAAAACCGGTATAAAAACTCTCTCGGCAAAATTGAGTTTATTTTGCCGAGAGAGTGAGAATACCGGAGGCTTTTTTAACCGACCGATAAAAGCAGGCGGTTATACATTCGGCTATATATATATATATATATTAAAAAATGTATATATGGTACCGACTTAAAAATTAAGAAGATTGGGTATAGAAATTTAGAAATAGTTAAAATTGTAGCCGAATTTAAAGGGGATATATTTAGAAAATAAGATTTATTTCATACTTTTTGTGTATTTTTATTTTGGAAGTCGGTTTAATTTGTATAAATAACTTCCTAAAATGTGTTAATAATAATAAATATAAATAAAAAGGGAAAAAATATTATTTTTAAACGAAAATGAAAACCGACTTCCCAAGTAAAAAGGCACAAAAAGTATGAAATAAAACTTATTTTCGAATTAATTCCACTTTTAAATTCGGCTAAAATGTTAACGATTTCTCTACTCAATCTTCATAATTTTGAAGTCGGTACCATGGTGTCCACAAAAAAGTCTGCGATGGCATAGATATTATGTCTATCTTTTATGGATAGGTTATTATATAGTCACATACCCATTCTAAATTTAAAAAAATGACAACAAATAATATGGTATTTTCAGAAGCCAATAAAACTAATACAATATTACCTAATCCTTATCTAGGAGATATATTAAAATTAAAAAGTACGTGTGAAAATTTATTATAAGTTTTTTCTCTGTGCTATTACTATAATGCAGTAGGTATATTTGCTAAAGAAGTTTTTTGCCACCAACACTCTCCCACGCGGGTGAAGCTACGAGAATAAGCTAGTAAGAATTAAAATAATAATACCAAATTTTATCTATTTATATTCATACTTACAGCTTACAGCAGAAGCTAGGAGAGCGGACAGACAGACAGACAGACGGACGGATAGAGGGAAACCTTCCGAGGGAAAAGGTTCCTTAAGTATTACGGAATCCCGAAAAACACGACCGTAGCTCGCGGCAAACCAGAACGAACTGATGATATTTTCCGTGTATGTGCTCGAATCCGTTCAGACCGTACTAACGTCATTCCGGTCGGATGCGATTTTTTCTGTGTATGTGCTCGAATCCGTTCAGGCCGAACTGACTTCAGTTCTAACTGAAACGATCAGCCTCTCGTCTCTGGGGGCCTTTAGCCACGACTTCGTACGTGAAAAAGAATAGGAGAACATTAGTAGGTATTAGGCGTTTAGATTTTGACCTTAAAATATTTGGGATTGTGGTCACCCATCCTAGTTGAATCCACGACCGGCATTGATTAACATGAGTTAGCGCTACGACCAAAGTTTCAGCCTTCTATAGGATTTTATATGTTACATTCTTTAGACTAATATAACTTTCATATATATGAACCGATTGAAATGAAACAAATATTAAATGTAAAGTGGAGCAAAGCAAAACGCATTAGTGAAAACCGCATTCAAATTGGTAAAGCCGTTGACATCGTACTGTTACAGCCCTCGATTATGCTGACAGCTCTCGATATGTGCTGACTCTGTAGTTTCACATATTATAAAACACTTCGCATTTCACACAGGGTCATCACTTATTTTTAATATACCCATGCTATTCGAAATCAGTCGATTTCCGAATTAGTCGACAGAGTGCCCAACATCCGACCTGGTTTCGGCCTGCCGGTTGGCTTTCAGCTTAGTCTACTAGGAAAGTGTAAAATTCGGTTCGGTGTAAGGGACAAGTGTATCCCTCGTGAGTGATCTGAAGAGTTATAAGTAGTGTTAGACTCTATAAAAAGTGTAAACTAAAGAAAATAAACGTAGTCTCCGAAAACTTGTTTTTTTTTAAAACACTGTTAGGCCAAACAGTACGCTCAAAAACAAATATCGCGGAAACCGTACATTTTTCCGCAATAAAAGTAGCATATGTGTTAATCCAGAGTCTAAGCTACTACCGTACCAAATTATATCAAAATTCGTCCAGTCGATTCCGAGATTAGCGCGTACAAACGTACAGACAAAAATTCTAAAAAATCATTGTTTTGGGTTCTATATCGTTCATGAAGCCCCATGTAATAGTTTTTCTTATATATCTTGTGCAGACAGTGACCAGTTACGAATTTACTAGAAAGGTAATTGTCATACTCAAAGTAAAAAAATCATCTCATGTATATAGGTGACTCTCCGCTCAACACAAACTCGCCCATATAAAGGAAGATTGTTTTTCGAGTATGACAATTACCTTTCTGCCTTATACCTCTCTAAATAAGCAATAGATCATGTGCCCAAAATATCCGTAAATGTTTTTACCGGACCGGCGGACCTTATATTATAATATGAGGGTTTTACATGGGTGACTAAAGCTGCAGTAACAAATCACAAATTCACTGCTAAAATGCCTCAGACAGTCGCTCGTTTTAGAATTAAGATTGATTGTAAGTTTAATAGCGTTGTCTATAGCCTGATCGGATCGATCGTTGGTTAAGCCCGTAAGTCCTGCAGTGGGGCGTCAAAGGTAAGATTGAGGTAGACATAAGGTAATAGAACCTATGCTTTCATTCATTTACTAATTTACTATCTAGGAATCTTAATCACAATCAGGTGTGTTGTGTGTTCGAGTGTTCTCGTAAGTTATTTGCATTATAATGTATGAACAAAATATGACAATGGTCAACCTGCTTATGAACTACATTCCCTGATTGTAGGTACACTATAATCCACTTGGTTCGACGCACTTCATCGATATTTACAAATAAAATAACGTCCTGTAAAAAAGGTTAAGTACTTAAGTAGGCAAACAAGTATTTAGATATCTCTATAAAGTACAAATAAAAACTTTAAGCACAGATATCGTTTAGTACGGGAGGGTCGCGAGCACTTGTAGTTTTATCAAACAGCAAAATACATTTCTCGGTTGGGTAAAGATCGACAGCAGATTTTTTTAAATTTATATGCACAAAAACACATTACAATCTTAACAAATCACAAAATGTTAATACAAGTTTTTGATATAGATCACAACGTAACAAATATGTACACACTATAAAACACAATACGATCATCTGGAGGCACGGTAGTGCCCCCGCCAAGACGAGCTAAGCGAAGCGCAAGGGCACTACCAGATCACCTTTTTTTGATCAAAGCGTTTCATTTTGAACTCTCATAACTTCGGTTTCGATTCTAACAGATAAACGAAATTTTCAGGATATATTCCCAGACTTATTAAGCATGTAAAGTTTTGATTGCATAAGTCTTATACTTTAGATTTTATTGATATCTAAAACCCCTGATTTCGTCACTTACTGATGATCAACAAAATTATAGGGTACTTTCGGATGTTCTAGAAAGCTGAAACTTAGTATGTAAGCTAGTATTAGCACAAAAAGAATATAAAAATTGTCAAACTTGGAACTTTTATCCTCCAACCCCATAAACTAGGGGATGATGAAACTTTGTAAGATACACACCTACGCAAATTTTTACTCATGAGGTCTGAAAATTGTTATAGGGATTCGTGTTATGAATAGTAACAATATAATACCAATATTGTCTTAAAAACTTTCAAAAAGAAAAAGAAGTGAAATCACACCAAAAACATTTTCATGTAAAGTGATGCGTGGTCTACAATCTGAGCGTTCTGTTTTGACGCTGTAAAGTCTAACTAATGTTACGTAAGAAATACTCTGCACGTGGTCTACAATCTGCGCGTTCTGTTTTGTAACACAGAGTAAAATTATTATTATTGACAATTTTTTCTGCTTCGATACATCCGAAATGAAAACCACCGTTATCGTGCTAGCCAGTGGGCACCACTGTAGAGTGAGGCATAGCTTTCAAAGTTTGTTATTAACTTAGTACGCACTGGTAATTTTTAATACGTCCTTAAAACCGTACTGTAAAAAAAATATAAACAAGCATTCCGCAGTATTGCGGCAGTCCCGTTTTGTTCGGAAAAATGGAGGACGTATGTTTCCGAAAGATAAGACTATCACTGTGTTCTCAGCTCCGCTTTTAAAGCATAGACATCAATTGAGCCGTAAATCGTATTTTCCATATTTAATATATCGTATGGCAAAATACTCACAAAATTATTAATTTCCATTTGGAAAAAACTCCCGCCCACAAAAACAATATAAAGTCCTTTTCATGAAAGAAGTCCCTTAGACGCGGCGCTGAGATCGTGCGAAAATGTGGCCAGCGTTATTTATGGGTATCAGAATACCTTAATTTTGATGGTTCTGCTTCACTAAACTCCTTATCTTGAGTATCATTTCTCGGGCAGCACTTTTTAACCTACTTCCAAAAAAAGGAGGCCAATTTGGGATTATACCCTACACATCAAAACAAGAATTTTCAAAATCGGTCCACAGACGGTGGTGGAGTAATCGTTGAACATACAAAAAATAAGAAAAATTTAAAAATATTATATAGGTATTTATATACAGCCGAACCGCCTCTTTTTATGAAGTCGGTTAAAAATCTAAAATTTATAGCTAGTGGGGTATTGAATGAAATCGATACTGTGTACCTTTGGATCGTTTTTTGAAGTTTGCCTACCTGCAGAAAAATAATTATGTAGGTATTACGATTTGATGTTTAACGTAATTAGTTAACTAATTTTAATCAAACCAAACCACATGGGAACGTGGTTATTTTGTATTAATTTAATTATGTTCTATGGCTGCTAATTGTTATGCATAATTTGAACACGCTTGATGAAGAGTAGCTCGATATATATCTATACATATAAAATGCTAAAAATGAAAAGGGGGAAAACCTTTGTCCCATACAAAGGTTTTCCCCCTGCAACGTGATCCTAGGTCCAGTCTTCTTCAAATTTTGCACAAATATTCTTTATCAGAATTGATAGAATACCTACGTGCTACATATTTTATGACAGTCGTACGTACCACTGACGGGGTTAAAAAGGGAAAAAAGTTATTTGGGATTTGATTTGCTTTAAAGTTGATATCAATAAACTCCTTAGTGCTTTGGATTTAAAGCTTACAAGCGATCGATCGATTTAGTCTTTACAATCAATCTGGAAACATATTTTACTAGATTCGTAGATGCAAGTAAATCTAAGGACTTGTTTTTAGTTTCGATCACAGGGTTATTCCGTGTTTAACCCCTAGATTTTTAAAATTTCAACCCCCCGTCACGGATTGAAGGTTGATTGCCTTGGGGGTTAAGGGGTTGTGCGCTTGATAGAACTGATAATTGGAGCTCTTTGACACCTTTTTTCACAGTCATGGTCGTATTGAAAATCCCAAAAAAACATAATATTATGTTAATCTGCATTAACATTATATAAGACTCAGGGGAACGCCGTTTCAGTTTTAACAAATTTTGTCTCAAATAATAGCGATTTTTTATCCAAATTCAATACTCTCTGGTCGGCACGATACCCCCTTGTCACCAACAAAATCAGTATGGGACTTGACGCTCAAGGTCACTGGCGTTACACAGAGGCTTAACACGGAATAAGCCCAATCGCACACACACGAAATCGTTAATGCGCTGATACTGGAACCATGGTGCAAATTGAACAGTTTTATTACGATAATTGTCCTTCTGATGAATAAAATAATGTTAATAATAACAAAGTATTTACCGACTTAGGTGATAACTTTTTATTATTAGAAACTTTTATAGAAATGTCGCAATAATTCAACAATTCAACGTTGCCTTCCAGTGAATTTCTATATGTTTCTAGAAAATTCTGTAACTATCTACAAACTACAACATTTTCCGTAACAGGTATCCTACGCTAACGATACGATTAATTTTATAATATACTGTCGAACTTTAAAAGTTATAAAACATTTTACATTTAATACAAACAGACACTTCAATTTTATTTATTTACTAGCTTTTGCCCGTAGCTTCGCCCGCATGGGAGAGTGTTCGCGGCGAAAAACCTCTTTAGCAAATATACCTGCAACCTGCAATATAGTAGTAGCACAGAGTAAAAATATATACTTACTTATAATTATTTTTTCACAAGTACTTTTTAATTTGAATATATCTCCTAGATAAGGATTAGGTAATATTGTATTAGTCTTAATAGCTTCTGAAATTACCATAATATGATTTGTGGTCATTTTTTTAAACTTAGAATGGGTATGTGACTATATAATAACCTATCCATAAAAGATAGACATATCTATGCCATCGCAGACTTTTTTGTAGACACCATGGTACCGACTTCAAAATTATAAAGATTGAGTACATAGTGAAATCGTTAACATTTTAGCCGAAAGGGGAATTATTTGGAAAATAAGTTTTATTTCATATTTTTCGTTTAAAAATAATATTCTTTTTCTTAGTTATATTAAGTTTAGTTCATCCTTTGTTAATATGATTATAATAAAATAAATTTGATGCATTATTTGTATAAAAATTTCAAGAGATTACAAAGTTATGTAATATAATGTTAAAAGCTAAAATTAACTAAAATCTATTTAAAATATTTACAAACTATAAAAGTAGGTAAGTGCTAAAAAAAATAATAACTACTCCAAAACTTAAAATGCTACAAAACAAAGAAATCTCCCAGGTCGTCCCCACCAGGCAGAGTACCTAGAAGGCTCAAAGAGTTTCCTCGCTGGATTATCGCAATCCAGCGAGGAAACTCTTTGAACTTATTCTCTGGGCCAGGTAGGTGCCGGCTCTGGGGTCTCGGGTGGCCTAAATGAGTTTTTTGGAAATTTTTTTTCTTAGTTATATTTATTATATTATTACTACACATTTTAAGAAAGTTATAAATATAAAAAGCCTCCGCTATTCTGACTAAATAAACAATCACCAGTGATGATAATGATTAGACACTATTATTAAATAATAATTATTATCTATTGTAGTAGTCGGCTGAAAAAAATGTAGCAGTTAGTATTAAATATAATTAAATATACCTTATATAATTTTGGCTATTGGAAAATTTCAAATACATTGATATCAGTGTACTAAACTATGAGGAGTACCTACCTATGTCACCATAATAATATGTTGGTGTATCCTAAGAAGATGGTGGTGCTGATGATGATTACTGTAAGTGGCATATTCTTGCAGTTCTTAAACAATGCTGAAATTCTAAACGTGTATCTTTAAAGACTGAGGAGTTCTGTTCAGTGGTTTGGGCTTTAGGGTATACCTTGGCACAAAATTTTACTTACTATAAAAGTCGAAATTACTATAAATGTCTTTATAATTTAGTTGAGTTAATTCTATTTCTCATTGATGCCATCATCAGGCCTCCACTTTGGCGAATAAGGGGACCAATTTCGAATTAAGTATATTCTTTACAACAACAAAATAATTTTGAAAATGCTTCGACACTACGGCAGAGTAATGTTCAAAGATATACGTATCGGTGTAAAAGACTATGAGAAGAAGATACATATTATCATCATAATGTAAACCAAACCGTAACCGGAACCGTACAAAAACCGTTTCCGCAATAAAAAAGTAGCCTATGTGTTAATCCAGAGTCTAAACTACTACCATACCAAATTTCATCAAAATAAGTTCAGTATATTCTGAGATTAGCGCGCACAAACGTGCAGACAAACAGACAAAAATTATAAAATCATTGTTTGGGTTCTATTTCGTTCATACAGCCATAATATATATATTCTTATACAGGTAATATATTCCATGTACAGACAACGAAGTGAGCAACCAGAACAGATTTTATTATTTATTATGACATAATTGATTACCGAAGTTAGCAAGGAAGCATACAAATAACAAAGCGCCATTATGGCGCCGTAGATCGTAAAAAAAGGCTTCTTTAAAAAAAGTTTGACGAATGGATACATTTTAGTGCAGCAAAAAATATATTTTAATCTGGATCATATTTGTACATGTATAAATATTATGATCGAGATTAAAATTGTATTCGTTTTCAAAACGTTTTCTTAATTAAAATGGATATTCTTGGAGATGAACTGATGAGATGAACTAATAAGATATGAGTAATTACGCCACCTTACGTCAGATACACGATAGTGCAGCTACGTAGGCTATTGGCTTTTTGCTTTG
>JAYRCH010000825.1:0-36583 GCA_037179445.1 Phengaris alcon alcon
TGGTGGAGGCCATTGAGCTTCCGAACCAAAGTGAGAGGGAGCTCAACGTAGGTTAGGTGTAATTGTAGTAGGTAATAAGTAAGTTGGTAAAATAAGAAAGTAAAAGTATTATTGATTGATTAGTTATAACTTAAAACATGTAGCAGAAATTAAGTATAATTGAAATTAGATATAAGTGGAAATGGTGTGATTAGTCAGTAGATAAATTAGGTATTAGATATTATTGAAATTAGATGTAAGTGTAAATGGTGTGATTAGTTTGTAGATAAAGAAGGTATTAGATATTATTAAAATTAGATGTAAGCTTAAATGGTGTGATTGGTTTGTAGATAAAGTAGGTATTAGATAGTATTGAAACTAGATGTAAGCTTAAATGGTGTGATTGGTTTGTAGATAAAGAAGGTATTAGATATTATTAAAATTAGATCTAAGCTTAAATGGTGTGATTGGTTTGTAGATAAAGTAGATATTAGATATTATTGAAATTAGATGTAAGCTTAAATGTTGTGAATAGTTAGTAGAATTATTAATTATTTCGAAAACATCATATGCGGATGGAGAGGGATGGCTAATAGGGGTGGTGGAGGCCATTGAGCTTCCGAACCAAAGTGAGAGGGAGCTCAACGTAGGTTAGGTGTAATTGTAGTAGGAAATAAGTAAGTTGGTAAAATAAGAAAGTAAAAGTATTATTGATTGATTAGTTATAACTTAAAACATGTAGCAGGAATTAAGTATAATTGAAATTAGATGTCAGTGTAAATGGTGTGATTGGTTTGAAGATAAAGAAGGTATTAGATAATATTAAATTAGATGTAAGCTTAAATGGTGTGATTAGTTTGAAGATAAAGAAGGTATTGGATAATATTAAAATTAGATGAAAACTTTAATGGTGTGATTGGTTTGTAGATAAAGTAGGTATTAGATATTATTGAAATTAGATGTAAGCTTAAATGGTTTGATTGGTGTGTAGATAAATTAGGTATTAGATATTATTGAAATTAGATGTAAGCTTAAATGGTGTGATTGGTTTGTACATAAAGTAGGTATTAGAATATATAATTGAAATTAGATGTAAGCTTAATTGTTGTGATTAGTTAGTAGAAGTATTAATTATTTCGAAAACATTATATGGTTTTCAGGTGCATATATGTATGTCATATATATGTATGCTTCAGAATAATATTATTTTAGAGTTCTTATGACTTATTTAAACAATTACAATGCGTGACGATTGTGATATTCAGAATGTTACAGCCAATATATGTACATACATATATATATTCAGGATATAGGTGCATTCCGATGAAAGAATCCGTAGAATTTTAGAATTTTAGGAACTAAATATTTAGGAAAACATGAAGAAAGGTAATGAGTATTATTCAAATTATATATAAGGTGTGATTATTTAGGAGATTTAGAGTGTATTAGGTACTTTTGAAATGAGATGTATGTGTAAATGGTGTGATTAGTTAGTAGAAGTATAAATAATTTATATACTTTTCTATGCGGATGGAAAGGGATGGCTAATAGGGGTGGTGGAGGCCATTGTGCTCCCGAACCAAAGTGAGAGGGAGCTCAATGTAGGTTAGGTGTAATTGTAGTAGGAAATAAGTAAGTTGGTAAAATAAGAAAGTAAAAGTATTATTGATTGATTAGTTATAACTTAAAACATGTAATAGGAATTAAGTATAATTGAAATTAGATATTAGTGGAAATGGTGTGATTAGTCAGTAGATAGAGTAGAAATTAGATATTATTGAAATTAGATGTAAGTGTAAATGGTGTGATTAGTTTGTAGATAAAGAAGGTATTAGATATTTTTAAAATTAGATGTAAGCTTAAATGGTGTGATTGGTTTGTAGATAAAGTAGGTATTAGATATTATTGAAATTAGATGTAAGCTTAAATGGTGCGATTGGTTTGTAGATAAAGAAGGTATTAGATATTATTAAAATTAGATGTAAGCTTAAATGGTGTGATTGGTTTGTAGATAAAGTAGATATTAGATATTATTGAAATTAGATGTAAGCTTAAATGTTGTGAATAGTTAGTAGAAGTATTAATTATTTCGAAAACATCAAATGCGGATGGAGAGGGATGGCTAATAGGGTTGGTGGAGGCCATTGAGCTTCCGAACCAAAGTGAAAGGGAGCTCAACGTAGGTTAGGTGTAATTGTAGTAGGAAATAAGTAGGTTGGTAAAATAAGAAAGTAAAAGAATTATTGATTGATTAGTTATAACTTAAAACATGTAGCAGGAATTAAGTATAATTGAAATTTGATGTAAGTGTAAATGTTGTGATTAGTTTGTAGATAAAGTTGGTATTAGATATTATTGATATTAGATGTAAGCTTAAATGTTGTGATTAGTTAGTAGAAGTATTAATTATTTCGAAAACATCATATGCTCGCTTCATTCATCAATCCGCGCGGGATTGCTCCCGCCCCTCCACCGAGCCGCCCTTCTGCGCAAACTGCAGTGGGGCTCACCCTGGAAACAGCAGGGACTGCCCAATGTTCCGCAGGGAGGCAAGGAAGCGACCAGAAAACGCTCCCCCCTCCCCCCCCTGCGCCAAACCCGACTTGCCTTCCCCCGTGCGGGAGGCCCCACCTCCTCCGCCAACTTCAACTTCCTTGATGGCGGAGGCGAACGACTGCATCCCCAGAGTCGTTGCCCCCTCGGCCTCTATCTCCCCCGCACGGAGAGCAAAGAAGCCGAAAACCAGGAGGAAAGATGCCGCTTCTCCTGTGACCGCCCCCTGTGATACCGTTTCTTTCTCAGACAGCATCAACGCGGAGCTGGAGCCACTTGAGCTCGCTCCACTGCAGCCTGACCTCACGCGGGACTCGCAGCGCTCCCCGCGCGCCTTGCGCTCCCCGCGCACTCCGCGCCCCCCGCGCTCCCCGCGCTTCCAGCGCTCCTCGCGCACATCCAGTGCTACCTCCTCGGCTATCACAGTCGTGGAAGATTGGATCGTCCCGGAGCCCGCAAATCACGTGGTCGCTCCGTATCCACAGACTCCGGTAATCCCTCTGCTGCCCCCAGGGTCGGGGGAAAGTGAGGCCCCCCTATCCACAGCAGAGCTGCTGCAGACCCTCCTCTCCCTGGTCATGGACCTAGTTCAGAAGGTTGAGGCCGGGGAGGAGATCCTCCAAGCAATCATACAGGCCCTCCTAAAAGGCGCCCCCACCATCGCAGCCCTAATAAAAGTTTGGCTCCCCAGACCCTAGCTCGGACCCGCGCCTGGATATCTCCGGCATCCAGAAGCTCCTATCATAGGAGCCGACTGTGACTGCCGGAGATCCGAGCTGCGTGTACCGGACTCGGGACTCACGCGTGTTATGCACCGCCCCCCCCCGCGCTCCTTGAACGCGTTAATGTATTCTTTTAGTTACAGGATCACCTATCTCTGAGCGAGCGGTAGCCGCGTACCCGGTCAACTGACCCGCTGCGTGACATGTCTGCTCGCCCACAGCCACCGCCCTGTCGACACCAGACGCAGGGAGCATCCCGGAGCCACGCGGCCGAGACGCCCCCATGCGCGGTGCGCCTCCGAATATGCACCGTTGGATCGATGCCCCCGCCCCCTTAACCCCGCGCCGGCTCAAACCGGCGCAAATACTTCTTTTGTGCGCCCGGAGTATGACGTGGGGCAGCCCTATTGCCCACACGTCAGCCCCGTGGCAGCCCCTTCCCCCCCGACATAAAAAGTCTGGGGCTCGGGAAATACCTTTCCCCCCCCCCCCCCTCCATTTCCCTGGTCGGTTGTGTCCGTGGCCGACAAAAGCGGCGCGTGTGGGAGTGGACCCATACACGCTTCCTGGTCCCCGGACCAGGACCCCACGCGCCGTCGGAGTCGACCGCAGGTCTTGGCCGCCCACGGCCCTTGCTATCTTCATTTCCTTTGCCACCTCGGGTTTCCCCCGCGTTCTGCCGCGGGGGGTCTTCCCTAAAAAATGACGTCTTTGCACTCAGTATTCGTACTGGGTGTGTCTCTGGAACTCCACATGCAGAGGGGCATAGCCCCTGATCATGTTTTCGCGCCCAAGGCCCCTTTCAAGGGCCCGGCGCGCCTAGAAGACGCCTTCTTCAATAAAAGTAAAAGTATTATTGATTGATTAGTTATAACTTAAAACATGTAGCAGGAATTGAGTATAATTGAAATTAGATATAAGTGGAAATGGTGTGATTAGTCAGTAGATAAAGTAGGTATTAGATATTATTGAAATTAGATGTAAGTGTAAATGGTGTGATTAATTTGTATATAAAGAAGGTATTAGATATTATTAAAATTATATGTAAGCTTAAATGGTGTGATTGGTTTGTAGATAAAGTAGGTATTGGATATTATTGAAATTAGATGTAAGCTTAAATGGTGTGATTGGTTTGTAGATAAAGTAGGTATTAGATATTATTAAAATTAGATGTAAAGCTCAAATGGTGTGGTTGGTTTGTAGATAAAGTAGGTATTAGATATTATTGAAATTAGATGTAAGCTTAAATGGTTTGATTGGTTTGTAGATAAAGTAGGTATTAGATATTATTGAAATTAGATGTAAGCTTAAATGGTGTGATTGGTTTGTACATAAAGTAGGTATTAGAATATATAATTGAAATTAGATGTAAGCTTAATTGTTGTGATTAGTTAGTAGAAGTATTAATTATTTCGAAAACATTATATGGTTTTCAGGTGCATATATGTATGTCATATATATGTATGCTTCAGAATAATATTATTTTAGAGTTCTTATGACTTATTTAAACAATTACAATGTGTGACGATTGTGATATTCAGAACGTTACAGCAATATATGTACATACATATATATATTCAGGATATAGGTGCATTCCGATGAAAGAATCCGTAGAATTTTAGAATTTTAGGAACTAAATATTTAGGAAAACATGAAGAAAGGTAATGAGTATTATTCAAATTATATATAAGGTGTGATTATTTAGGAGATTTAGAGTGTATTAGGTACTTTTGAAATGAGTTGTATGTGTAAATGGTGTGATTAGTTAGTAGAAGTATAAATAATTTATATACTTTTCTATGCGGATGGAAAGGGATGGCTAATAGGGGTGGTGGAGGCCATTGTGCTCCCGAACCAAAGTGAGAGGGAGCTCAACGTAGGTTAGGTGTAATTGTAGTAGGAAATAAGTAAGTTGGTAAAATAAGAAAGTAAAAGTATTATTGATTGATTAGTTATAACTTAAAATATGTAGCAGGAATTAAGTATAATCGAAATTAGATGTAAGTGTAAATGTTGTGATTATTTTGTAGATAAGGAAGGTATGATATATTATTAAAATTAGATGTAAGCTTAAATGGTGTGATTGGTTCGTAGATAAAGTAGGTATTAGATATTATCGAAATTACATGTAAGCTTAAGTGGTGTGATGGGTTTGTAGATAAAGTAGGTATTAGATATTATTGAAATTAGATGTAAGCTTAAATGTTGTGATTAGTTAGTTGAAGTATTAATTATTTCGAAAACATCAAATGCGGATGGAGAGGGATGGCTAATAGGGGTGGTGGAGGCCATTGAGCTTCCGAACCAAAGTGAGAGGGAGCACAACGTAGGTTAGTCGTAATTGTAGTAGGAAATAAGTAAGTTGGTAAAATAAGAAACTAAAAGTATTATTGATTGATTAGTTATAACTTAAAACATGTAGCAGGAATTAAGTATAATTGAAATTAGATATAAGTGGAAATGGTGTGATTAGTCAGTAGATAAAGTAGGTATTAGGTACTTTTGAAATAAGATGTATGTGTAAATGGTATGATTAGTTAGCAGAAGTACAAATAATTTATATACTTTTCTATGCGGATGGAAAGGGATGGCTAATAGGGGTGGTGGAGGCCATTGTGCTCCCGAACCAAAGTGAGAGGGAGCTCACCGTAGGTTAGGTGTAATTGTAGTAGGAAATAAGTAAGTTGGTAAAATAAGAAAGTAAAAGTATTATTGATTGATTAGTTATAACTTAAACATGTAGCAGGAATTAAGTATAATTGAAATTAGATATAAGTGGAAATGGTGTGATTAGTCAGTAGATAAAGTAGGTATTAGGTACTTTTGAATAAGATGTATGTGTAAATGGTATGATTAGTTAGCAGAAGTATAAATAATTTATATAAATTTCTATGCGGATGGAAAGGGATGGCTAATAGGGGTGGTGGAGGCCATTGTGCTCCCGAACCAAAGTGAGAGGGAGCTCAACGTAGGTTAGGTGTAATTGTAGTAGGAAATAAGTAAGTTGGTAAAATAAGAAAGTAAAAGTATTATTGATTGATTAGTTATAACTTAAAACATGTAGCAGGAATTAAGTATAATTGAAATTAGATATAAGTGGAAATGGTGTGATTAGTCAGTAGATAAAGTAGGTATTAGATATTATTGAAATTAGATGTAAGTGTAAGTGGTGTGATTAGTTTGTAGATAAAGAAGGTATTAGATATTATTAAAATTAGATGTAAGCTTAAATGGTGTGATTGGTTTGTAGATAAAGTAGGTATTAGATATTATTGAAATTAGATGTAAGCTTAAATGTTGTGATTAGTTAGTGGAAGTATTAATCATTACGAAAACATCATATGCGGATGGAGAGGGATGGCTAATAGGGGTGGTGGAGGCCATTGAGCTTCCGAACCAAAGTGAGAGGGAGCTCAACGTAGGTTAGGTGTAATTGTAGTAGGAAATAAGTAAGTTGGTAAAATATGAAAGTGAAAGTATTATTGATTGATTAGTTATAACTTAAAACATGTAGCAGCAATTAAGTATAATTGAAATTAGATATAAGTGGAAATGGTGTGATTAGTCAGTAGATAAAGTAGGTATTAGATATTATTGAAATTAGATGTAAGTGTAAATGGTGTGATTAATTTGTAGATAAAGAAGGTATTAGATATTATTAAAATTAGATGTAAACTTAAATGGTGTGATTGGTTTGAAGATAAAGAAGGTATTAGATAATATTAAATTAGATGTAAGCTTAAATGGTGTGATTAGTTTGAAGATAAAGAAGGTATTGGATAATATTAAAATTAGATGAAAACTTTAATGGTGTGATTGGTTTGTAGATAAAGTAGATATTAGATATTATTGAAATTAGATGTAAGCTTAAATGTTGTGAATAGTTAGTAGAAGTATTAATTATTTCGAAAACATCAAATGCGGATGGAGAGGGATGGCTAATAGGGTTGGTGGAGGCCATTGAGCTTCCGAACCAAAGTGAAAGGGAGCTCAACGTAGGTTAGGTGTAATTGTAGTAGGAAATAAGTAGGTTGGTAAAATAAGAAAGTAAAAGAATTATTGATTGATTAGTTATAACTTAAAACATGTAGCAGGAATTAAGTATAATTGAAATTTGATGTAAGTGTAAATGTTGAGATTAGTTTGTAGATAAAGTTGGTATTAGATATTATTGATATTAGATGTAAGCTTAAATGTTGTGATTAGTTAGTAGAAGTATTAATTATTTCGAAAACATCATATGCGGATGGAGAGGGATGGCTAATAGGGGTGGTGGAGGCCATTGAGCTTCCGAACCAAAGTGAGAGGGAGCTCAACGTAGGTTAGGTGTAATTGTAGTAGGAAATAAGTAAGTTGGTAAAATAAGAAAGTAAAAGTATTATTGATTGATTAGTTATAACTTAAAACATGTAGCAGGAATTGAGTATAATTGAAATTAGATATAAGTGGAAATGGTGTGATTAGTCAGTAGATAAAGTAGGTATTAGATATTATTGAAATTAGATGTAAGTGTAAATGGTGTGATTAGTTTGTAGGTAAAGAAGGTATTAGATATTATTAAAATTAGATGTAAGCTTAAATGGTGTGATTGGTTTGTAGATAAAGTAGGTATTAGATATTATTGAAATTAGATGTAAGCTTAAATGGTGTGATTGGTTTGTACATAAAGTAGGTATTAGAATATATAATTGAAATTAGATGTAAGCTTAATTGTTGTGATTAGTTAGTAGAAGTATTAATTATTTCGAAAACATTATATGGTTTTCAGGTGCATATATGTATGTCATATATATGTATGCTTCAGAATAATATTATTTTAGAGTTCTTATGACTTATTTAAACAATTACAATGCGTGACGATTGTGATATTCAGAACGTTACAGCCAATATATGTACATACATATATATATTCAGGATATAGGTGCATTCCGATGAAAGAATCCGTAGAATTTTAGAATTTTAGGAACTAAATATTTAGGAAAACATGAAGAAAGGTAATGAGTATTATTCAAATTATATATAAGGTGTGATTATTTAGGAGATTTAGAGTGTATTAGGTATTTGAAATGAGATTTATGTGTAAATGGTGTGATTAGTTAGTAGAAGTATAAATAATTTATATACTTTTCTATGCGGATGGAAAGGGATGGCTAATAGGGGTGGTGGAGGCCATTGTGCTCCCGAACCAAAGTGAGAGGGAGCTCAATGTAGGTTAGGTGTAATTGTAGTAGGAAATAAGTAAGTTGGTAAAATAAGAAAGTAAAAGTATTATTGATTGATTAGTTATAACTTAAAACATGTAGCAGGAATTAAGTATAATTGAAATTAGATATTAGTGGAAATGGTGTGATTAGTCAGTAGATAGAGTAGAAATTAGATATTATTGAAATTAGATGTAAGTGTAAATGGTGTGATTAGTTTGTAGATAAAGAAGGTATTAGATATTTTTAAAATTAGATGTAAGCTTAAATGGTGTGATTGGTTTGTAGATAAAGTAGGTATTAGATATTATTGAAATTAGATGTAAGCTTAAATGGTGCGATTGGTTTGTAGATAAAGAAGGTATTAGATATTATTAAAATTAGATGTAAGCTTAAATGGTGTGATTGGTTTGTATATAAAGTAGATATTAGATATTATTGAAATTAGATGTAAGCTTAAATGTTGTGAATAGTTAGTAGAAGTATTAATTATTTCGAAAACATCAAATGCGGATGGAGAGGGATGGCTAATAGGGTTGGTGGAGGCCATTGAGCTTCCGAACCAAAGTGAAAGGGAGCTCAACGTAGGTTAGGTGTAATTGTAGTAGGAAATAAGTAGGTTGGTAAAATAAGAAAGTAAAAGAATTATTGATTGATTAGTTATAACTTAAAACATGTAGCAGGAATTAAGTATAATTGAAATTTGATGTAAGTGTAAATGTTGTGATTAGTTTGTAGATAAAGTTGGTATTAGATATTATTGATATTAGATGTAAGCTTAAATGTTGTGATTAGTTAGTAGAAGTATTAATTATTTCGAAAACATCATATGCGGATGGAGAGGGATGGCTAATAGGGGTGGTGGAGGCCATTGAGCTTCCGAACCAAAGTGAGAGGGAGCTCAACGTAGGTTAGGTGTAATTGTAGTAGGAAATAAGTAAGTTGGTAAAATAAGAAAGTAAAAGTATTATTGATTGATTAGTTATAACTTAAAACATGTAGCAGGAATTGAGTATAATTGAAATTAGATATAAGTGGAAATGGTGTGATTAGTCAGTAGATAAAGTAGGTATTAGATATTATTGAAATTAGATGTAAGTGTAAATGGTGTGATTAGTTTGTAGGTAAAGAAGGTATTAGATATTATTAAAATTAGATGTAAGCTTAAATGGTGTGATTGGTTTGTAGATAAAGTAGGTATTAGATATTATTGAAATTAGATGTAAGCTTAAATGGTGTGATTGGTTTGTACATAAAGTAGGTATTAGAATATATAATTGAAATTAGATGTAAGCTTAATTGTTGTGATTAGTTAGTAGAAGTATTAATTATTTCGAAAACATTATATGGTTTTCAGGTGCATATATATATGTCATATATATGTATGCTACAGAATAATATTATTTTAGAGTTATCTTGACTTATTTAAACAACTATAATGTGTGACGATTGTGATATTCAGAACGTTATAGCAATATATGTACATACATATATATATATATATATATATATATATATATATATATATATATATATATATATATATATATATATATATATATATATATATATATATATATATATATATATATTCAGGATATAGGTGCATTCTGATGAAAGAATCCGAAGAATTTTAGAATTTTAGGAACTAAATATTTAGGAAAACATGAAGAAAGGTAATGAGTATTATTCAAATTATATATAAGGTGTGATTATTTAGGAGATTTAGAGTGTATTAGGTACTTTTGAAATAAGATGTATGTGTAAATGGTGTGATTAGTTAGTAGAAGTATAAATAATTTATATACTTTTCTATGCGGATGGAAAGGGATGGCAAATAGGGGTGGTGGAGGCCATTGTGCTCCCGAACCAAAGTGAGAGGGAGCTTAACGTAGGTTAGGTGTAATTGTAGTAGGAAATAAGTAAGTTGGTAAAATAAGAAAGTAAAAGTATTATTGATTGATTAGTTATAACTTAAAACATGTAGCAGGAATTAAGTATAATTGAAATTAGATATAAGTGGAAATGGTGTGATTAGTTTGAAGATAAAGAAGGTATTAGATAATATTAAATTAGATGTAAGCTTAAATGGTGTGATTAGTTAGTAGAAGTATTAATTATTTCGAAAACATCATATGCGGATGGAGAGGGATGGCTAATAGGGGTGGTGGAGGCCATTGAGCTTCCGAACCAAAGTGAGGGGGAGCTCAACGTAGGTTAGGTGTAATTGTAGTAGGAAATAAGTAAGTTGGTAAAATAAGAAAGTAAAAGTATTATTGATTGATTAGTTATAACTTAAAACATGTAGCAGGAATTGAGTATAATTGAAATTAGATATAAGTGGAAATGGTGTGATTAGTCAGTAGATAAAGTAGGTATTAGATATTATTGAAATTAGATGTAAGTGTAAATGGTGTGATTAGTTTGTAGGTAAAGAAGGTATTAGATATTATTAAAATTAGATGTAAGCTTAAATGGTGTGATTGGTTTGTAGATAAAGTAGGTATTAGATATTATTGAAATTAGATGTAAGCTTAAATGGTGTGATTGGTTTGTACATAAAGTAGGTATTAGAATATATAATTGAAATTAGATGTAAGCTTAATTGTTGTGATTAGTTAGTAGAAGTATTAATTATTTCGAAAACATTATATGGTTTTCAGGTGCATATATGTATGTCATATATATGTATGCTTCAGAATAATATTATTTTAGAGTTCTTATGACTTATTTAAACAATTACAATGCGTGACGATTGTGATATTCAGAACGTTACAGCCAATATATGTACATACATATATATATTCAGGATATAGGTGCATTCCGATGAAAGAATCCGTAGAATTTTAGAATTTTAGGAACTAAATATTTAGGAAAACATGAAGAAAGGTAATGAGTATTATTCAAATTTTATATAAGGTGTGATTATTTAGGAGATTTAGAAGGTATTATGTACTTTTGAAATAAGATGTATGTGTAAATGGTGTGATTAGTTAGTAGAAGTATAAATAATTTATATACTTTTCTATGCGGATGGAAAGGGATGGCTAATAGGGGTGGTGGAGGCCATTGTGCTCCCGAACCAAAGTGAGAGGGAGCTCAACGTAGGTTAGGTGTAATTGTAGTAGGAAATAAGTAAGTTGGTAAAATAAGAAAGTAAAAGTATTATTGATTGATTAGTTATAACTTAAAACATGTAGCAGGAATTGAGTATAATTGAAATTAGATATAAGTGGAAATGGTGTGATTAGTCAGTAGATAAAGTAGGTATTAGATATTATTGAAATTAGATGTAAGTGTAAATGGTGTGATTAATTTGTATATAAAGAGGGTATTAGATATTATTAAAATTATATGTAAGCTTAAATGGTGTGATTGGTTTGTAGATAAAGTAGGTATTAGATATTATTGAAATTAGATGTAAGCTTAAATGGTGTGATTGGTTTGTAGATAAAGTAGGTATTAGATATTATTAAAATTAGATGTAAAGCTTAAATGGTGTGGTTGGTTTGTAGATAAAGTAGGTATTAGATATTATTGAAATTAGATGTAAGCTTAAATGGTTTGATTGGTTTGTAGATAAAGTAGGTATTAGATATTATTGAAATTATATGTAAGCTTAAATGGTGTGATTGGTTTGTACATAAAGTAGGTATTAGAATATATAATTGAAATTAGATGTAAGCTTAATTGTTGTGATTAGTTAGTAGAAGTATTAATTATTTCGAAAACATTATATGGTTTTCAGGTGCATATATGTATGTCATATATATGTATGCTTCAGAATAATATTATTTTAGAGTTCTTATTACTTATTTAAACAATTACAATGTGTGACGATTGTGATATTCAGAACGTTACAGCAATATATGTACATACATATATATATTCAGGTTATAGGTGCATTCCGATGAAAGAATCCGTAGAATTTTAGAATTTTAGGAACTAAATATTTAGGAAAACATGAAGAAAGGTAATGAGTATTATTCAAATTATATATAAGGTGTGATTATTTAGGAGATTTAGAGTGTATTAGGTACTTTTGAAATGAGATGTATGTGTAAATGGTGTGATTAGTTAGTAGAAGTATAAATAATTTATATACTTTTCTATGCGGATGGAAAGGGATGGCTAATAGGGGTGGTGGAGGCCATTGTGCTCCCGAACCAAAGTGAGAGGGAGCTCAATGTAGGTTAGGTGTAATTGTAGTAGGAAATAAGTAAGTTGGTAAAATAAGAAAGTAAAAGTATTATTGATTGATTAGTTATAACTTAAAACATGTAGCAGGAATTAAGTATAATTGAAATTAGATATTAGTGGAAATGGTGTGATTAGTCAGTAGATAGAGTAGAAATTGGATATTATTGAAATTAGATGTAAGTGTAAATGGTGTGATTAGTTTGTAGATAAAGAAGGTATTAGATATTTTTAAAATTAGATGTAAGCTTAAATGGTGTGATTGGTTTGTAGATAAAGTAGGTATTAGATATTATTGAAATTAGATGTAAGCTTAAATGGTGCGATTGGTTTGTAGATAAAGAAGGTATTAGATATTATTAAAATTAGATGTAAGCTTAAATGGTGTGATTGGTTTGTAGATAAAGTAGATATTAGATATTATTGAAATTAGATGTAAGCTTAAATGTTGTGAATAGTTAGTAGAAGTATTAATTATTTCGAAAACATCAAATGCGGATGGAGAGGGATGGCTAATAGGGTTGGTGGAGGCCATTGAGCTTCCGAACCAAAGTGAAAGGGAGCTCAACGTAGGTTAGGTGTAATTGTAGTAGGAAATAAGTAGGTTGGTAAAATAAGAAAGTAAAAGAATTATTGATTGATTAGTTATAACTTAAAACATGTAGCAGGAATTAAGTATAATTGAAATTAGATATAAGTGGAAATGGTGTGATTAGTCAGTAGATAAAGTAGGTATTAGATATTATTGAAACTAGATGTAAGTGTAAATGGTGTGATTAGTTTGTAGATAAAGAAGGTATTAGATATTATTAAAATTAGATGTAAGCTTAAATGGTGTGATTGGTTTGTAGATAAAGTAGGTATTAGATATTATTGAAATTAGATGTAAGCTTAAATGGTGTAATTGGTTTGTAGATAAAGTAGGTATTAGATATTATTGAAATTAGATGTAAGCTTAAATGGTGTGATTGGTTTGTAGATAAAGTAGGTATTAGATATAATTGAAATTAGATGTAAGCTTAATTGTTGTGATCAGTTAGTAGAAGTATTAATTGTTTCGAAAACATTATATGGTTTGCAGGTGCATATATATATATATATATATGTCATATATATGTATGCTTCAGAATAATATTATTTTAGAGTTCTCATGACTTATTTAAACAATTACAATGTGTGACGATTGTGATATTCAGAATGCGATAGCAATATATATACATACATATATATATTTAGGATATAGGCGCATTCCGATGAAAGAATCCGAAGAATTTTAGAAATTTAGGAACTAAATATTTAGGAAAACATGAAGAAAGGTAATGAGTATTATTCAAATTTTATATAAGGTGTGATTATTTAGGAGATTTAGAAGGTATTATGTACTTTTGAAATAAGATGTATGTGTAAATGGTGTGATTAGTTAGTAGAAGTATAAATAATTTATATACTTTTCTATGCGGATGGAAAGGGATGGCTAATAGGGGTGGTGGAGGCCATTGTGCTCCCGAACCAAAGTGAGAGGGAGCTCAACGTAGGTTAGGTGTAATTGTAGTAGGAAATAAGTAAGTTGGTAAAATAAGAAAGTAAAAGTATTATTGATTGATTAGTTATAACTTAAAACATGTAGCAGGAATTAAGTATAATTGAAATTAGATATAAGTGGAAATGGTGTGATTAGTCAGTAGATAAAGTAGGTATTAGATATTATTGAAATTAGATGTAAGTGTAAGTGGTGTGATTAGTTTGTAGATAAAGAAGGTATTAGATATTATTAAAATTAGATGTAAGCTTAAATGGTGTGATTGGTTTGTAGATAAAGTAGGTATTAGATATTATTGAAATTAGATGTAAGCTTAAATGTTGTGATTAATTAGTGGAAGTATTAATCATTACGAAAACATCATATGCGGATGGAGAGGGATGGCTAATAGGGGTGGTGGAGGCCATTGAGCTTCCGAACCAAAGTGAGAGGGAGCTCAACGTAGGTTAGGTGTAATTGTAGTAGGAAATAAGTAAGTTGGTAAAATATGAAAGTGAAAGTATTATTGATTGATTAGTTATAACTTAAAACATGTAGCAGCAATTAAGTATAATTGAAATTAGATATAAGTGGAAATGGTGTGATTAGTCAGTAGATAAAGTAGGTATTAGATATTATTGAAATTAGATGTAAGTGTAAATGGTGTGATTAATTTGTAGATAAAGAAGGTATTAGATATTATTAAAATTAGATGTAAACTTAAATGGTGTGATTGGTTTGAAGATAAAGAAGGTATTAGATAATATTAAATTAGATGTAAGCTTAAATGGTGTGATTAGTTTGAAGATAAAGAAGGTATTGGATAATATTAAAATTAGATGAAAACTTTAATGGTGTGATTGGTTTGTAGATAAAGTAGATATTAGATATTATTGAAATTAGATGTAAGCTTAAATGTTGTGAATAGTTAGTAGAAGTATTAATTATTTCGAAAACAACAAATGCGGATGGAGAGGGATGGCTAATAGGGTTGGTGGAGGCCATTGAGCTTCCGAACCAAAGTGAAAGGGAGCTCAACGTAGGTTAGGTGTAATTGTAGTAGGAAATAAGTAGGTTGGTAAAATAAGAAAGTAAAAGAATTATTGATTGATTAGTTATAACTTAAAACATGTAGCAGGAATTAAGTATAATTGAAATTTGATGTAAGTGTAAATGTTGTGATTAGTTTGTAGATAAAGTTGGTATTAGATATTATTGATATTAGATGTAAGCTTAAATGTTGTGATTAGTTAGTAGAAGTATTAATTATTTCGAAAACATCATATGCGGATGGAGAGGGATGGCTAATAGGGGTGGTGGAGGCCATTGAGCTTCCGAACCAAAGTGAGAGGGAGCTCAACGTAGGTTAGGTGTAATTGTAGTAGGAAATAAGTAAGTTGGTAAAATAAGAAAGTAAAAGTATTATTGATTGATTAGTTATAACTTAAAACATGTAGCAGGAATTGAGTATAATTGAAATTAGATATAAGTGGAAATGGTGTGATTAGTCAGTAGATAAAGTAGGTATTAGATATTATTGAAATTAGATGTAAGTGTAAATGGTGTGATTAGTTTGTAGGTAAAGAAGGTATTAGATATTATTAAAATTAGATGTAAGCTTATATGGTGTGATTGGTTTGTAGATAAAGTAGGTATTAGATATTATTGAAATTAGATGTAAGCTTAAATGGTGTGATTGGTTTGTACATAAAGTAGGTATTAGAATATATAATTGAAATTAGATGTAAGCTTAATTGTTGTGATTAGTTAGTAGAAGTATTAATTATTTCGAAAACATTATATGGTTTTCAGGTGCATATATGTATGTCATATATATGTATGCTTCAGAATAATATTATTTTAGAGTTCTTATGACTTATTTAAACAATTACAATGCGTGACGATTGTGATATTCAGAACGTTACAGCCAATATATGTACATACATATATATATTCAGGATATAGGTGCATTCCGATGAAAGAATCCGTAGAATTTTAGAATTTTAGGAACTAAATATTTAGGAAAACATGAAGAAAGGTAATGAGTATTATTCAAATTATATATAAGGTGTGATTATTTAGGAGATTTAGAGTGTATTAGGTACTTTTGAAATGAGGTGTATGTGTAAATGGTGTGATTAGTTAGTAGAAGTATAAATAATTTATATACTTTTCTATGCGGATGGAAAGGGATGGCTAATAGGGGTGGTGGAGGCCATTGTGCTCCCGAACCAAAGTGAGAGGGAGCTCAATGTAGGTTAGGTGTAATTGTAGTAGGAAATAAGTAAGTTGGTAAAATAAGAAAGTAAAAGGGATCGTCCTGTCTCTCGTGCGTGCTAGTGCTCTCTCAGTTGCTCCGCGTTCTCGTGCCGTCTCGCGTTATCCGCGTCGTAGTGACTCGCTCACTCCGCGGTAGTGCCGTCCCGCTCGGAACGTGTCGAGTGACTCGCTCACTCCACGCTCGTGTCGACCCGCCCCTAAGTGCAGTGCCGTTATACCCCATTCGCGATCGTCAATCTTCTCGTTATTCGTAAGAATAGCGAGCGGATTGCCGCCTTGCTGAGAGGTTGCACTGCCTTTGACCTTCCGTTGGAAACTTGTTTCCAACGTCGGGTCACGGGGAGACAGCCTCTCCTTATCACCGTGCAAGTACGTACACTTATAGTGACTACTTAGACACTGAATACGTGTTGTGTGTTCAGTGTTACCTGTGTTGTGTGAAGACCTATCGTGTGACTGTGAGTACTTTATTATTAATTGTTTTGAATACGTGTACATTTATGCTAGTGTCGTCATAATAGACATTGCAAGTATGTCCCTAAAATACGGTGGACGCTAAACTAGTGCCCCGACACCATGGCCGACCGTGGCTCACGGCCACATAGCCGTGACCGCCCCAGCCACTCCCGCGCCAGCTCCGGTGCGTCGCGTAGCGCCACCTCATCGAGGTCGAGCTCGCGTACGTCCGAGCGCGCGTACCTCTCAGCCACCGAGCCCAGCTTGAGCGGCAAGGATACCGCTCGCCCCGGGCCGTCTTCGGCATTCTCGCGGGGGTGTACTGAAACCCCCCCGCCCCAATGCCTTCCGACGGCGACCCGCCGCGAGTCTGGGCTTCCGCACCGCCCAGCCGATAAGGGTTCGGCCTCTCCACCGCGCCCTGTGCGCCGAACCGAGGAGGTGAGCGCCCCGCGCCCACCGCCTACACCATCTACTGCGAGCCCACAGCTCGCCCTCCCCTCGCCGGCCTCCCCGCCCGAAGAGGATCAAAGAGGGGTGAGTGTGCCTGCTCCGAGGGCCCCAGTACCGGCTCCCTCGTCGAGCACCATGCCCCCGCCCCCCGCCCCGCCCGTGCAGGTAACCAAGAGGCAGCGACAGGAGGTGTCCTCTGATGTCTCGCCGCCTGCCAAACGCGCTGACCGCCCGGCCTCCTACGCAGCAGCGACCACTGCTGCCCCCACCGGAACTCCACCGCCCCCAACCTCGAGGGCCGCATCGCCGATGGACATAACCACGGCAACAACCGCGGCACCATCGCGGAATGTGACTTCGCCACCGCCTCCCCCCGCACCCCGCTGCCCGCCACTCATCGTGGAAAAGCTGGAGGACTGGGTGAGGCATTTCAGCAACCTTGCGGAGCTCCTCGGCCACCCCCCCAACGCGAAGCCGCTGGGATTAGGGGTCAAATTTACCCCTGGAGGGGAAAAAGAATACCGTGTCGTCCAAAAATACCTGGACGACCTGAGCAAGACCGAGCACGTAAGCTGGTATTCTTACGCGCTACCGCAGGACCGTGGACTTAAGGTAGGTATCCGCGGCCTGCCGGTCAACACTCCCACCGATGCCATTGCCGCCGCACTCGAAAAGAAGGGTTACGAAGTCGAGTACGTGTCCCGGATCCTGGCCAGGAAGGACCGCCCCGGCTGCGTATACTTCGTGCTGTTGAAGCGTACCCCGGACCTGCTCCCCGGGATCTACCAACTTACGGAGCTTCTTCACATGCCAGGTATTAGGGTGGAAGCCTGGCGTGGCAAGGACGGCCCCGCCCAATGTCATCGCTGCCAGCAGTTCCGACACTCCAGCCGGAACTGCCATCGTAGGCTGGCGTGCGTCAGGTGCGGCGAAGAGCACCGCGCAGCTGACTGCCCCCGCCCACACACCGAGCAGCCCACCTGCGTCAATTGCCAAGGGGCCCACCCGGCTAATAGCAAACTCTGCCCGGTTTATAAACGGGAATCCCGGAACCCCCGGAACCGCCGTGCAGGACCTACTGCCCGCACTTATCGCGCTCCCCGGGTAAGTCATGACCCTCCCATTACGGAGAAAGAGGTCCCCCCCCCACCGCCTACGGCCACATCTCTTATGGCCGAGGCCAACGCCCCTACCCCCCGTCCCGCGTCATCCACAGTCCCCACCCCTTCTGTACGGAAGAAGAGGATTAGAATGAGGACGAAGAAGAAGGGCCCCAAGTCCGGAGCCACCTCTGCGGCAGCAACGGACTCGGAATACGAGCCCCTCGCGCTTCCGCTCCCTAAGGCCGATGCCACCTTGTCGGCCCCCCCCCTACCCCAGCGCGTCCCGCGCCCCCCGCGCACCTCTCGTGCCTCGCGCAAGGTTCCGGCGGCCACTACAACTACCGAAGTGGCCGAGGTCGTTACCGAGCCTGCCAATCCAGCAGCAGCTGCCGCCACCCTGCCAGCAATCGCCCCACCGCCCTCTCAGCGTCGTCCCAGGAGAGAGGCCCCCGAGGCCCCTGAATCCACCGCCGAACTAATTCGCGCTCTCTTCTCCCTGGCCCTGGATATATTTTCCAAAATTCAGGCCGGGGAAGACATATTTACTACTCTTTTGTCGGCCCTCCCTGAAGGGGCCTCCCTCGCTACTAAATTAATAACCAAATGGCTTCCCACGCCCCATCCTCGTTAAGAATTATTCATTGGAACGTCCGAGGGGTTCGCGGAAAAATGGCTCCGATCCGTCATCTCCTCAGGGAACAGGAGATTGACATCGCGCTCTTAAGCGAAACCCATCTCTCCCCCTCGGACCGATTTCATGCTCCTGGGTACATCTTATACCGCCAGGACTATCTCGGCGGAGCGATAGCGTGTAGAGGCCTTGCTGTCTTGGTCGGCAGGAGGATCCTCCACCAACTCCTCCCAACCCCCTCGGTGTCTTCCCTTTATGCGCTGGGCATCGAAGTGGCACTCGGCACCCACCGCACCCGCATATTCGCGTGCTACAAGCCCCCGGGGTCACATTTAGATATCTCCGACATCCACAGGCTCATATCAGATGAGCCGACTGTGATTGCCGGAGATCTAAATTGTAAGCACCCCGAGTGGGGCTCCCGCGCGCCAAACGCGGACGGCAGACGACTGCTTGCCGACTCCGTACGAGTTGGGTACACGGTGGTGGGTACTTACACCCCCACCCACTACCCTGAGAGCCCCTCGTATTCCCCTGACGTCCTGGACGTGGCAATCGTCCATCGCATCGCAGGCGACCTTCACCAGGAGGTACTCGACGTGGCTCATGGCTCCGACCATCTCCCGGTCCTGGCCACCATCCGAGCCTCCCCGGTTAGTGTCCCTCCCCTCCCCTCATACCCAGTCCGAGATTGGGACGCCTTTTCCTTGCAGCTGCACGAGAACACTCCAAATTTCCCGGTGAACTCTGCTGAAACCGTCGAAGCCATGACGGAGCAGCTCACCGGGGCGATTGCAGCTGCAATGGATGCGGCTACCCAGCCGCCCACCCACCGCCAATACATGCGGCCCCCGTTACCTCGCCACTTAGCGAACCTGATCGCCGACAAGAGGCGCCTGCGACGACGATGGCAGCTCACCCGATGCCCAGCGTTGAAGACGCAACTCAACCGCCTCACCGCGGAGGTAAGATCTAAGTTAGAGCTCCTCAGTGCGGAAAACTGGACCCGACGCATCCAGGAGGCGGGTGAGGACTGGCCCTCCCTACACCGTTTTTGCCGCAGACTTACCAGAGCCACTGCCCCTGTTTACCCCCTGCTCCACCCGGATGGTAATTTAAGGTACCGTGCAGAGGATAGAGCAGAGATTCATGCTGAACACCTCGAGCGCCAATTTTCACCACTGCCAACGACCGCAACGGACCACGCCCGAACGGTCTCCGAGGAGGTAAAGGTATTCCTACTCTCTCCCTCCTCCCCTCCCTCCTTCTCCTTCTCTCCGAGGGAAGTGCAGAAGGTGATCGCACGCCTCAAACCTAAGAAGGCCCCCGGAGCAGATGGTATTCCCAACTCTGCCCTTCGTCATCTCCCCTTCAGGACGGTGGCCGCCCTGACCCGTCTGTTCAACGGAATCGTCAGGACCGGACACTTTCCCACCACCTGGAAATTGGGGATAATTACCACTATCCCCAAACCCCATAAGAACCTGAGAAGGGCAGAGGGCTACCGCCCCATCACCCTCCTCCCAACCATTTCAAAAACGTTTGAAGTCCTTCTCCTCAAGCACCTTGCTCCCCACCTCCCTCCTCGCAAGGACCAATTCGGCTTCCGGTCGGAGCTGAGCACCACTCTCCAGCTGGTAAGGGTCATCCACCACTTGTCCGTTGCGGCCAACAAGAAAGAATCCTCGGTCGCAGTCTTTCTCGATATGGAAAAGGCGTTCGACTGTGTTTGGCATGAAGGTCTGCTCTTTAAGCTCATCCGAGCCAACGTCCCACCCCCTCTGGTAAGACTCATGGCATCTTTTCTTTCCAATCGCACCTTCAGGGTGCGTGTCGACGGCGTTCTTTCCAGCGAGCGTCCCATCACCGCCGGCGTACCTCAAGGCAGCGTGCTCTCGCCAAGCCTATATAATTTTTACGCCAGCGACGTGCCAAAGGACCCGGGTACCACCGCAGCGCTATACGCCGATGACACGGCGTTCATCACCAGCTCGCTAACACCCGATCATGCCGCCCTGAAACTTCAGAGGACGCTGGACCTTCTCCCTGACTGGCTGAGCAACTGGCGACTGTCTGTGAACGCAGGTAAGTCCCAGGCGCTCGCCGTCACCACGAGAACGGGATTCCCAGCTCCTCTGAAGATCGGAGACGCCGAGATACCATGGGGAAGAACGGCGAAATATCTAGGTGTCATCATAGATCGCCGTCTCTCCATGGTCGCCCAACGCCAGCACGCAGTGGCGAAGGCCAAATCGGCCACCGCGCAACTGCACTCCGCCTTCTCTTCTCCTCAGATCCCCCTCAACATGCGGACGGCCTTGTATAATACTTACATTAGGTCCCGCCTCACCTACGCAGCACCTGCGTGGCATCATCTGCTCTCTGCACCCCAGAAGAGGACGCTGCAGAGAGCCCAGAACCGGGTGCTGCGCCACATTGCGGGCGCCCCCTGGTACGTCCGCAACTCCACCATCGAGAGGGATCTTAGGATGGAGAGCGTGGAGGCCTTCGTGGCCCGACTCGCCAGCAACATGTTCGCGCGAGCGGATGCCTCGCGTCTTGTCGAGCTGACCGACTTGGCGCCGTGGCACGCCCGCCCGCCCGACCGCCACATCCTGCCGAGGGACGCTGTCCCGCCGGCAGCCCCATCGGACCCCCGCCACCCCCGAAGAGGAGGAGCCCGGGCGCAATGATGTGCCCCCCCCCCACCCCAGAAGAGGAGGAGTCCAGGCGCAATGGCGCGCCCGAACACCGCCCTCGAAGAGGAGGAGTCCCGGCGCAATGACATGCGCCACACCGAGGCGCCTGTACAGGCGCTCCACCTTCGCGGGATCACAATCCCCCCCCGCTCCTTTCCCTACACCGGTAGAAACCTAAACCTGCCGGTGTAAACTTCAACAAATCGTCTGGGGCCTGTCGGAGTGGCAGCCCTCTTGCCACCCCGTCGCCTCCTTGACGCACCTTCCCCCTGACAAATAAAGTCGGGGCCCGGAAGTCTTTCCCCTTTGACTTCCCCCCTTTCCCCAGGTCGTTCGCGTCCGCGGTCCGGCAAACGCGGCGCGTGAGGGAGTGGAACCACACACGTTTCCCGGCCCCCGGGTCGGGACCCCCACGCGCCGCTTGGAGCCGACCGCCGGTTTCGGTTGGGCCTGGATTGGCATGACGACACTCCCTTGTTTTGTTGGCTGCCCCGCCACGGGTTTCCCCCGCGTTCTGCCGCGGGGGGTCTTCCCAAAAAACTTGACTCTTTGCGCCCAGTACTCGTACTGGGCGCGTCATCCCAATTAGAGGGGCTATGCCCCTGACGTTGGTAATCCGCCAAGGCCCTTTTCAGGGGCCCGGCGTCGAGCTGAGAAGAGTCTCCTTCTCTCAAAAAAAAAGTAAAAGTATTATTGATTGATTAGTTATAACTTAAAACATGTAGCAGGAATTAAGTATAATTCAAATTAGATATTAGTGGAAATGGTGTGATTAGTCAGTAGATAGAGTAGAAATTAGATATTATTGAAATTAGATGTAAGTGTAAATGGTGTGATTAGTTTGTAGATAAAGAAGGTATTAGATATTTTTAAAATTAGATGTAAGCTTAAATGGTGTGATTGGTTTGTAGATAAAGTAGGTATTAGATATTATTGAAATTAGATGTAAGCTTAAATGGTGCGATTGGTTTGTAGATAAAGAAGGTATTAGATATTATTAAAATTAGATGTAAGCTTAAATGGTGTGATTGGTTTGTAGATAAAGTAGATATTAGATATTATTGAAATTAGATGTAAGGTTAAATGTTGTGAATAGTTAGTAGAAGTATTAATTATTTCGAAAACATCAAATGCGGATGGAGAGGGATGGCTAATAGGGTTGGTGGAGGCCATTGAGCTTCCGAACCAAAGTGAAAGGGAGCTCAACGTAGGTTAGGTGTAATTGTAGTAGGAAATAAGTAGGTTGGTAAAATAAGAAAGTAAAAGAATTATTGATTGATTAGTTATAACTTAAAACATGTAGCAGGAATTAAGTATAATTGAAATTTGATGTAAGTGTAAATGTTGTGATTAGTTTGTAGATAAAGTTGGTATTAGATATTATTGATATTAGATGTAAGCTTAAATGTTGTGATTAGTTAGTAGAAGTATTAATTATTTCGAAAACATCATATGCGGATGGAGAGGGATGGCTAATAGGGATGGTGGAGGCCATTGAGCTTCCGAACCAAAGTGAGAGGGAGCTCAACGTAGGTTAGGTGTAATTGTAGTAGGAAATAAGTAAGTTGGTAAAATAAGAAAGTAAAAGTATTATTGATTGATTAGTTATAACTTAAAACATGTAGCAGGAATTGAGTATAATTGAAATTAGATATAAGTGGAAATGGTGTGATTAGTCAGTAGATAAAGTAGGTATTAGATATTATTGAAATTAGATGTAAGTGTAAATGGTGTGATTAGTTTGTAGGTAAAGAAGGTATTAGATATTATTAAAATTAGATGTAAGCTTAAATGGTGTGATTGGTTTGTAGATAAAGTAGGTATTAGATATTATTGAAATTAGATGTAAGCTTAAATGGTGTGATTGGTTTGTACATAAAGTAGGTATTAGAATATATAATTGAAATTAGATGTAAGCTTAATTGTTGTGATTAGTTAGTAGAAGTATTAATTATTTCGAAAACATTATATGGTTTTCAGGTGCATATATATATGTCATATATATGTATGCTACAGAATAATATTATTTTAGAGTTATCTTGACTTATTTAATCAACTATAATGTGTGACGATTGTGATATTCAGAACGTTATAGCAATATATGTACATACATATATATATATATATATATATATATATATATATATATATATATATATATATATATATATATATATATATATATATATATATATTCAGGATATAGGTGCATTCCGATGAAAGAATCCGAAGAATTTTAGAATTTTAGGTACTAAATATTTAGGAAAACATGAAGAAAGGTAATGAGTATTATTCAAATTATATATAAGGTGTGATTATTTAGGAGATTTAGAGTGTATTAGGTACTTTTGAAATAAGATGTATATGTAAATGGTGTGATTAGTTAGTAGAAGTATAAATAATTTATATACTTTTCTATGCGGATGGAAAGGGATGGCAAATAGGGGTGGTGGAGGCCATTGTGCTCCCGAACCAAAGTGAGAGGGAGATTAACGTAGGTTAGGTGTAATTGTAGTAGGAAATAAGTAAGTTGGTAAAATAAGAAAGTAAAAGTATTATTGATTGATTAGTTATAACTTAAAACATGTAGCAGGAATTAAGTATAATTGAAATTAGATATAAGTGGAAATGGTGTGATTAGTTTGAAGATAAAGAAGGTATTAGATAATATTAAATTAGATGTAAGCTTAAATGGTGTGATTAGTTAGTAGAAGTATTAATTATTTCGAAAACATCATATGCGGATGGAGAGGGATGGCTAATAGGGGTGGTGGAGGCCATTGAGCTTCCGAACCAAAGTGAGGGGGAGCTCAACGTAGGTTAGGTGTAATTGTAGTAGGAAATAAGTAAGTTGGTAAAATAAGAAAGTAAAAGTATTATTGATTGATTAGTTATAACTTAAAACATGTAGCAGGAATTGAGTATAATTGAAATTAGATATAAGTGGAAATGGTGTGATTAGTCAGTAGATAAAGTAGGTATTAGATATTATTGAAATTAGATGTAAGTGTAAATGGTGTGATTAATTTGTATATAAAGAAGGTATTAGATATTATTAAAATTATATGTAAGCTTAAGTGGTGTGATTGGTTTGTAGATAAAGTAGGTATTAGATATTATTGAAATTAGATGTAAGCTTAAATGGTGTGATTGGTTTGTAGATAAAGTAGGTATTAGATATTATTAAAATTAGATGTAAAGCTTAAATGGTGTGGTTGGTTTGTAGATAAAGTAGGTATTAGATATTATTGAAATTAGATGTAAGCTTAAATGGTTTGATTGGTTTGTAGATAAAGTAGGTATTAGATATTATTGAAATTATATGTAAGCATAAATGGTGTGATTGGTTTGTACATAAAGTAGGTATTAGAATATATAATTGAAATTAGATGTAAGCTTAATTGTTGTGATTAGTTAGTAGAAGTATTAATTATTTCGAAAACATTATATGGTTTTCAGGTGCATATATGTATGTCATATATATGTATGCTTCAGAATAATATTATTTTAGAGTTCTTATTACTTATTTAAACAATTACAATGTGTGACGATTGTGATATTCAGAACGTTACAGCAATATATGTACATACATATATATATTCAGGATATAGGTGCATTCCGATGAAAGAATCCGTAGAATTTTAGAATTTTAGGAACTAAATATTTAGGAAAACATGAAGAAAGGTAATGAGTATTATTCAAATTATATATAAGGTGTGATTATTTAGGAGATTTAGAGTGTATTAGGTACTTTTGAAATGAGTTGTATGTGTAAATGGTGTGATTAGTTAGTAGAAGTATAAATAATTTATATACTTTTCTATGCGGATGGAAAGGGATGGCAAATAGGGGTGGTGGAGGCCATTGTGCTCCCGAACCAAAGTGAGAGGGAGCTTAACGTAGGTTAGGTGTAATTGTAGTAGGAAATAAGTAAGTTGGTAAAATAAGAAAGTAAAAGTATTATTGATTGATTAGTTATAACTTAAAACATGTAGCAGGAATTGAGTATAATTGAAATTAGATATAAGTGGAAATGGTGTGATTAGTCAGTAGATAAAGTAGGTATTAGATATTATTGAAATTAGATGTAAGTGTAAATGGTGTGATTAATTTGTATATAAAGAAGGTATTAGATATTATTAAAATTATATGTAAGCTTAAATGGTGTGATTGGTTTGTAGATAAGTAGGTATTAGATATTATTGAAATTAGATGTAAGCTTAAATGGTGTGATTGGTTTGTAGATAAAGTAGGTATTAGATATTATTAAAATTAGATGTAAAGCTTAAATGGTGTGGTTGGTTTGTAGATAAAGTAGGTATTAGATATTATTGAAATTAGATGTAAGCTTAAATGGTTTGATTGGTTTGTAGATAAAGTAGGTATTAGATATTATTGAAATTAGATGTAAGCTTAAATGGTGTGATTGGTTTGTACATAAAGTAGGTATTAGAATATATAATTGAAATTAGATGTAAGCTTAATTGTTGTGATTAGTTAGTAGAAGTATTAATTATTTCGAAAACATTATATGGTTTTCAGGTGCATATATGTATGTCATATATATGTATGCTTCAGAATAATATTATTTTAGAGTTCTTATTACTTATTTAAACAATTACAATGTGTGACGATTGTGATATTCAGAACGTTACAGCAATATATGTACATACATATATATATATTCAGGATATAGGTGCATTCCGATGAAAGAATCCGTAGAATTTTAGAATTTTAGGAACTAAATATTAAGGAAAACATGAAGAAAGGTAATGAGTATTATTCAAATTATATATAAGGTGTGATTATTTAGGAGATTTAGAGTGTATTAGGTACTTTTGAAATGAGATGTATGTGTAAATGGTGTGATTAGTTAGTAGAAGTATAAATAATTTATATACTTTTCTATGCGGATGGAAAGGGATGGCTAATAGGGGTGGTGGAGGCCATTGTGCTCCCGAACCAAAGTGAGAGGGAGCTCAACGTAGGTTAGGTGTAATTGTAGTAGGAAATAAGTAAGTTGGTAAAATAAGAAAGTAAAAGTATTATTGATTGATTAGTTATAACTTAAAACATGTAGCAGGAATTAAGTATAATTGAAATTAGATATTAGTGGAAATGGTGTGATTAGTCAGTAGATAGAGTAGAAATTGGATATTATTGAAATTAGATGTAAGTGTAAATGGTGTGATTAGTTTGTAGATAAAGAAGGTATTAGATATTTTTAAAATTAGATGTAAGCTTAAATGGTGTGATTGGTTTGTAGATAAAGTAGGTATTAGATATTATTGAAATTAGATGTAAGCTTAAATGGTGCGATTGGTTTGTAGATAAAGAAGGTATTAGATATTATTAAAATTAGATGTAAGCTTAAATGGTGTGATTGGTTTGTAGATAAAGTAGATATTAGATATTATTGAAATTAGATGTAAGCTTAAATGTTGTGAATAGTTAGTAGAAGTATTAATTATTTCGAAAACATCAAATGCGGATGGAGAGGGATGGCTAATAGGGTTGGTGGAGGCCATTGAGCTTCCGAACCAAAGTGAAAGGGAGCTCAACGTAGGTTAGGTGTAATTGTAGTAGGAAATAAGTAGGTTGGTAAAATAAGAAAGTAAAAGAATTATTGATTGATTAGTTATAACTTAAAACATGTAGCAGGAATTAAGTATAATTGAAATTAGATATAAGTGGAAATGGTGTGATTAGTTTGAAGATAAAGAAGGTATTAGATAATATTAAATTAGATGTAAGCTTAAATGGTGTGATTAGTTAGTAGAAGTATTAATTATTTCGAAAACATAATATGCGGATGGAGAGGGATGGCTAATAGGGGTGGTGGAGGCCATTGAGCTTCCGAACCAAAGTGAGGGGGAGCTCAACGTAGGTTAGGTGTAATTGTAGTAGGAAATAAGTAAGTTGGTAAAATAAGAAAGTAAAAGTATTATTGATTGATTAGTTATAACTTAAAACATGTAGCAGGAATTAAGTATAATTGAAATTAGATATAAGTGGAAATGGTGTGATTAGTCAGTAGATAAAGTAGGTATTAGGTACTTTTGAAATAAGATGTATGTGTAAATGGTATGATTAGTTAGCAGAAGTATAAATAATTTATATAATTTTCTATGCGGATGGAAAGGGATGGCTAATAGGGGTGGTGGAGGCCATTGTGCTCCCGAACCAAAGTGAAAGGGAGCTCAACGTAGGTTAGGTGTAATTGTAGTAGGAAATAAGTAAGTTGGTAAAATAAGAAAGTAAAAGTATTATTGATTGATTAGTTATAACTTAAAACATGTAGCAGGAATTAAGTATAATTGAAATTAGATATAAGTGGAAATGGTGTGATTAGTCAGTAGATAAAGTAGGTATTAGATATTATTGAAATTAGATGTAAGTGTAAGTGGTGTGATTAGTTTGTAGATAAAGAAGGTATTAGATATTATTAAAATTAGATGTAAGCTTAAATGGTGTGATTGGTTTGTAGATAAAGTAGGTATTAGATATTATTCAAATTAGATGTAAGCTTAAATGTTGTGATTAGTTAGTGGAAGTATTAATCATTACGAAAACATCATATGCGGATGGAGAGGGATGGCTAATAGGGGTGGTGGAGGCCATTGAGCTTCCGAACCAAAGTGAGAGGGAGCTCAACGTAGGTTAGGTGTAATTGTAGTAGGAAATAAGTAAGTTGGTAAAATATGAAAGTGAAAGTATTATTGATTGATTAGTTATAACTTAAAACATGTAGCAGCAATTAAGTATAATTGAAATTAGATATAAGTGGAAATGGTGTGATTAGTCAGTAGATAAAGTAGGTATTAGATATTATTGAAATTAGATGTAAGTGTAAATGGTGTGATTAATTTGTAGATAAAGAAGGTATTAGATATTATTAAAATTAGATGTAAACTTAAATGGTGTGATTGGTTTGAAGATAAAGAAGGTATTAGATAATATTAAATTAGATGTAAGCTTAAATGGTGTGATTAGTTTGAAGATAAAGAAGGTATTGGATAATATTAAAATTAGATGAAAACTTTAATGGTGTGATTGGTTTGTAGATAAAGTAGATATTAGATATTATTGAAATTAGATGTAAGCTTAAATGTTGTAAATAGTTAGTAGAAGTATTAATTATTTCGAAAACATCAAATGCGGATGGAGAGGGATGGCTAATAGGGTTGGTGGAGGCCATTGAGCTTCCGAACCAAAGTGAAAGGGAGCTCAACGTAGGTTAGGTGTAATTGTAGTAGGAAATAAGTAGGTTGGTAAAATAAGAAAGTAAAAGAATTATTGATTGATTAGTTATAACTTAAAACATGTAGCAGGAATTAAGTATAATTGAAATTAGATATTAGTGGAAATGGTGTGATTAGTCAGTAGATAGAGTAGAAATTAGATATTATTGAAATTAGATGTAAGTGTAAATGGTGTGATTAGTTTGTAGATAAAGAAGGTATTAGATATTTTTAAAATTAGATGTAAGCTTAAATGGTGTGATTGGTTTGTAGATAAAGTAGGTATTAGATATTATTGAAATTAGATGTAAGCTTAAATGGTGCGATTGGTTTGTAGATAAAGAAGGTATTAGATATTATTAAAATTAGATGTAAGCTTAAATGGTGTGATTGGTTTGTATATAAAGTAGATATTAGATATTATTGAAATTAGATGTAAGCTAAAATGTTGTGAATAGTTAGTAGAAGTATTAATTATTTCGAAAACATCAAATGCGGATGGAGAGGGATGGCTAATAGGGTTGGTGGAGGCCATTGAGCTTCCGAACCAAAGTGAAAGGGAGCTCAACGTAGGTTAGGTGTAATTGTAGTAGGAAATAAGTAGGTTGGTAAAATAAGAAAGTAAAAGAATTATTGATTGATTAGTTATAACTTAAAACATGTAGCAGGAATTAAGTATAATTGAAATTAGATATAAGTGGAAATGGTGTGATTAGTCAGTAGATAAAGTAGGTATTAGGTACTTTTGAAATAAGATGTATGTGTAAATGGTATGATTAGTTAGCAGAAGTATAAATAATTTATATAATTTTCTATGCGGATGGAAAGGGATGGCTAATAGGGGTGGTGGAGGCCATTGTGCTCCCGAACCAAAGTGAGAGGGAGCTCAACGTAGGTTAGGTGTAATTTTAGTAGGAAATAAGTAAGTTGGTAAAATAAGAAAGTAAAAGTATTATTGATTGATTAGTTATAACTTAAAACATGTAGCAGGAATTGAGTATAATTGAAATTAGATATAAGTGGAAATGGTGTGATTAGTCAGTAGATAAAGTAGGTATTAGATATTATTGAAATTAGATGTAAGCTTAAATGGTGCGATTGGTTTGTAGATAAAGAAGGTATTAGATATTATTAAAATTAGATGTAAGCTTAAATGGTGTGATTGGTTTGTAGATATTAGATATTATTGAAATTAGATGTAAGCTTAAATGTTGTGAATAGTTAGTAGAAGTATTAATTATTTCGAAAACATCAAATGCGGATGGAGAGGGATGGCTAATAGGGTTGGTGGAGGCCATTGAGCTTCCGAACCAAAGTGAAAGGGAGCTCAACGTAGGTTAGGTGTAATTGTAGTAGGAAATAAGTAGGTTGGTAAAATAAGAAAGTAAAAGGAATTATTGATTGATTAGTTATAACTTAAAACATGTAGCAGGAATTAAGTATAATTGAAAATTTGATGTAAGTGTAAATGTTGTGATTAGTTTGTAGATAAAGTTGGTATTAGATATTATTGATATTAGATGTAAGCTTAAATGTTGTGATTAGTTAGTAGAAGTATTAATTATTTCGAAACATCATATGCGGATGGAGAGGGATGGCTAATAGGGGTGGTGGAGGCCATTGAGCTTCCGAACCAAAGTGAGAGGGAGCTCAAACGTAGGTTAGGTGTAATTGTAGTAGGAAATAAGTAAGTTGGTAAAATAAGAAAGTAAAAGTATTATTGATTGATTAGTTATAACTTAAAACATGTAGCAGGAATTGAGTATAATTGAAATTAGATATAAGTGGAAATGGTGTGATTAGTCAGTAGATAAAGTAGGTATTAGATATTATTGAAATTAGATGTAAGTGTAAATGGTGTGATTAGTTTGTAGGTAAAGAAGGTATTAGATATTATTAAAATTAGATGTAAGCTTAAATGGTGTGATTGGTTTGTAGATAAAGTAGGTATTAGATATTATTGAAATTAGATGTAAGCTTAAATGGTGTGATTGGTTTGTACATAAAGTAGGTATTAGAATATATAATTGAAATTAGATGTAAGCTTAATTGTTGTGATTAGTTAGTAGAAGTATTAATTATTTCGAAAACATTATATGGTTTTCAGGTGCATATATGTATGTCATATATATGTATGCTTCAGAATAATATTATTTTAGAGTTCTTATTACTTATTTAAACAATTACAATGTGTGACGATTGTGATATTCAGAACGTTATAGCAATATATGTACATACATATATATATATATATATATATATTCAGGATATAGGTGCATTCCGATGAAAGAATCCGAAGAATTTTAGAATTTTAGGAACTAAATATTTAGGAAAACATGAAGAAAGGTAATGAGTATTATTCAAATTATATATAAGGTGTGATTATTTAGGAGATTTAGAGTGTATTAGGTACTTTTGAAATAAGATGTATGTGTAAATGGTGTGATTAGTTAGTAGAAGTATAAATAATTTATATACTTTTCTATGCGGATGGAAAGGGATGGCAAATAGGGGTGGTGGAGGCCATTGTGCTCCCGAACCAAAGTGAGAGGGAGCTTAACGTAGGTTAGGTGTAATTGTAGTAGGAAATAAGTAAGTTGGTAAAATAAGAAAGTAAAAGTATTATTGATTGATTAGTTATAACTTAAAACATGTAGCAGGAATTGAGTATAATTGAAATTAGATATAAGTGGAAATGGTGTGATTAGTCAGTAGATAAAGTAGGTATTAGATATTATTGAAATTAGATGTAAGTGTAAATGGTGTGATTAATTTGTATATAAAGAAGGTATTAGATATTATTAAAATTATATGTAAGCTTAAATGGTGTGATTGGTTTGTAGATAAAGTAGGTATTAGATATTATTGAAATTAGATGTAAGCTTAAATGGTGTGATTGGTTTGTAGATAATGTAGGTATTAGATATTATTAAAATTAGATGTAAAGCTTAAATGGTGTGGTTGGTTTGTAGATAAAGTAGGTATTAGATATTATTGAAATTAGATGTAAGCTTAAATGGTTTGATTGGTTTGTAGATAAAGTAGGTATTAGATATTATTGAAATTATATGTAAGCTTAAATGGTGTGATTGGTTTGTACATAAAGTAGGTATTAGAATATATAATTGAAATTAGATGTAAGCTTAATTGTTGTGATTAGTTAGTAGAAGTATTAATTATTTCGAAAACATTATATGGTTTTCAGGTGCATATATGTATGTCATATATATGTATGCTTCAGAATAATATTATTTTAGAGTTCTTATTACTTATTTAAACAATTACAATGTGTGACGATTGTGATATTCAGAACGTTACAGCAATATATGTACATACATATATATATTCAGGATATAGGTGCATTCCGATGAAAGAATCCGTAGAATTTTAGAATTTTAGGAACTAAATATTTAGGAAAACATGAAGAAAGGTAATGAGTATTATTCAAATTATATATAAGGTGTGATTATTTAGGAGATTTAGAGTGTATTAGGTACTTTTGAAATGAGTTGTATGTGTAAATGGTGTGATTAGTTAGTAGAAGTATAAATAATTTATATACTTTTCTATGCGGATGGAAAGGGATGGCAAATAGGGGTGGTGGAGGCCATTGTGCTCCCGAACCAAAGTGAGAGGGGAGCTTAACGTAGGTTAGGTGTAATTGTAGTAGGAATAAGTAAGTTGGTAAAATAAGAAAGTAAAAGTATTATTGATTGATTAGTTATAACTTAAAACATGTAGCAGGAATTAAGTATAATTGAAATTAGATATAAGTGGAAATGGTGTGATTAGTTTGAAGATAAGAAGGTATTAGATAATATTAAATTAGATGTAAGCTTAAATGGTGTGATTAGTTAGTAGAAGTATTAATTATTTCGAAAACATCATATGCGGATGGAGAGGGATGGCTAATAGGGGTGGTGGAGGCCATTGAGCTTCCGAACCAAAGTGAGGGGGAGCTCAACGTAGGTTAGGTGTAATTGTAGGAGGAAATTAGTAAGTTGGTAAAATTAGAAAGTAAAAGGATTATTGATTGATTAGTTATAACTTAAAACATGTAGCAGGAATTGAGTATAATTGAAATTAGATATAAGTGGAAATGGTGTGATTAGTCAGTAGATAAAGTAGGTATTAGATATTATTGAAATTAGATGTAAGTGTAAATGGTGTGATTAATTTGTATATAAAGAAGGTATTAGATATTATTAAAATTATATGTAAGCTTAAATGGTGTGATTGGTTTGTAGATAAAGTAGGTATTAGATATTATTGAAATTAGATGTAAGCTTAAATGGTGTGATTGGTTTGTAGATAAAGTAGGTATTAGATATTATTAAAATTAGATGTAAAGCTTAAATGGTGTGGTTGGTTTGTAGATAAAGTAGGTATTAGATATTATTGAAATTAGATGTAAGCTTAAATGGTTTGATTGGTTTGTAGATAAAGTAGGTATTAGATATTATTGAAATTAGATGTAAGCTTAAATGGTGTGATTGGTTTGTACATAAAGTAGGTATTAGAATATATAATTGAAATTAGATGTAAGCTTAATTGTTGTGATTAGTTAGTAGAAGTATTAATTATTTCGAAAACATTATATGGTTTTCAGGTGCATATATGTATGTCATATATATGTATGCTTCAGAATAATATTATTTTAGAGTTCTTATTACTTATTTAAACAATTACAATGTGTGACGATTGTGATATTCAGAACGTTACAGCAATATATGTACATACATATATATATTCAGGATATAGGTGCATTCCGATGAAAGAATCCGTAGAATTTTAGAATTTTAGGAACTAAATATTTAGGAAAACATGAAGAAAGGTAATGAGTATTATTCAAATTATATATAAGGTGTGATCATTTAGGAGATTTAGAGTGTATTAGGTACTTTTGAAATGAGATGTATGTGTAAATGGTGTGATTAGTTAGTAGAAGTATAAATAATTTATATACTTTTCTATGCGGATGGAAAGGGATGGCAAATAGGGGTGGTGGAGGCCATTGTGCTCCCGAACCAAAGTGAGAGGGAGCTTAACGTAGGTTAGGTGTAATTGTAGTAGGAAATAAGTAAGTTGGTAAAATAAGAAAGTAAAAGTATTATTGATTGATTAGTTATAACTTAAAACATGTAGCAGGAATTGAGTATAATTGAAATTAGATATAAGTGGAAATGGTGTGATTAGTCAGTAGATAAAGTAGGTATTAGATATTATTGAAATTAGATGTAAGTGTAAATGGTGTGATTAATTTGTATATAAAGAAGGTATTAGATATTATTAAAATTATATGTAAGCTTAAATGGTGTGATTGGTTTGTAGATAAGTAGGTATTAGATATTATTGAAATTAGATGTAAGCTTAAATGGTGTGATTGGTTTGTAGATAAAGTAGGTATTAGATATTATTAAAATTAGATGTAAAGCTTAAATGGTGTGGTTGGTTTGTAGATAAAGTAGGTATTAGATATTATTGAAATTAGATGTAAGCTTAAATGGTTTGATTGGTTTGTAGATAAAGTAGGTATTAGATATTATTGAAATTAGATGTAAGCTTAAATGGTGTGATTGGTTTGTACATAAAGTAGGTATTAGAATATATAATTGAAATTAGATGTAAGCTTAATTGTTGTGATTAGTTAGTAGAAGTATTAATTATTTCGAAAACATTATATGGTTTTCAGGTGCATATATGTATGTCATATATATGTATGCTTCAGAATAATATTATTTTAGAGTTCTTATTACTTATTTAAACAATTACAATGTGTGACGATTGTGATATTCAGAACGTTACAGCAATATATGTACATACATATATATATATTCAGGATATAGGTGCATTCCGATGAAAGAATCCGTAGAATTTTAGAATTTTAGGAACTAAATATTAAGGAAAACATGAAGAAAGGTAATGAGTATTATTCAAATTATATATAAGGTGTGATTATTTAGGAGATTTAGAGTGTATTAGGTACTTTTGAAATGAGATGTATGTGTAAATGGTGTGATTAGTTAGTAGAAGTATAAATAATTTATATACTTTTCTATGCGGATGGAAAGGGATGGCTAATAGGGGTGGTGGAGGCCATTGTGCTCCCGAACCAAAGTGAGAGGGAGCTCAACGTAGGTTAGGTGTAATTGTAGTAGGAAATAAGTAAGTTGGTAAAATAAGAAAGTAAAAGTATTATTGATTGATTAGTTATAACTTAAAACATGTAGCAGGAATTAAGTATAATTGAAATTAGATATTAGTGGAAATGGTGTGATTAGTCAGTAGATAGAGTAGAAATTGGATATTATTGAAATTAGATGTAAGTGTAAATGGTGTGATTAGTTTGTAGATAAAGAAGGTATTAGATATTTTTAAAATTAGATGTAAGCTTAAATGGTGTGATTGGTTTGTAGATAAAGTAGGTATTAGATATTATTGAAATTAGATGTAAGCTTAAATGGTGCGATTGGTTTGTAGATAAAGAAGGTATTAGATATTATTAAAATTAGATGTAAGCTTAAATGGTGTGATTGGTTTGTAGATAAAGTAGATATTAGATATTATTGAAATTAGATGTAAGCTTAAATGTTGTGAATAGTTAGTAGAAGTATTAATTATTTCGAAAACATCAAATGCGGATGGAGAGGGATGGCTAATAGGGTTGGTGGAGGCCATTGAGCTTCCGAACCAAAGTGAAAGGGAGCTCAACGTAGGTTAGGTGTAATTGTAGTAGGAAATAAGTAGGTTGGTAAAATAAGAAAGTAAAAGAATTATTGATTGATTAGTTATAACTTAAAACATGTAGCAGGAATTAAGTATAATTGAAATTAGATATAAGTGGAAATGGTGTGATTAGTTTGAAGATAAAGAAGGTATTAGATAATATTAAATTAGATGTAAGCTTAAATGGTGTGATTAGTTAGTAGAAGTATTAATTATTTCGAAAACATAATATGCGGATGGAGAGGGATGGCTAATAGGGGTGGTGGAGGCCATTGAGCTTCCGAACCAAAGTGAGGGGGAGCTCAACGTAGGTTAGGTGTAATTGTAGTAGGAAATAAGTAAGTTGGTAAAATAAGAAAGTAAAAGTATTATTGATTGATTAGTTATAACTTAAAACATGTAGCAGGAATTAAGTATAATTGAAATTAGATATAAGTGGAAATGGTGTGATTAGTCAGTAGATAAAGTAGGTATTAGGTACTTTTGAAATAAGATGTATGTGTAAATGGTATGATTAGTTAGCAGAAGTATAAATAATTTATATAATTTTCTATGCGGATGGAAAGGGATGGCTAATAGGGGTGGTGGAGGCCATTGTGCTCCCGAACCAAAGTGAAAGGGGAGCTCAACGTAGGTTAGGTGTAATTGTAGTAGGAAATAAGTAAGTTGGTAAAATAAGAAAGTAAAAGTATTATTGATTGATTAGTTATAACTTAAAACATGTAGCAGGAATTAAGTATAATTGAAATTAGATATAAGTGGAAATGGTGTGATTAGTCAGTAGATAAAGTAGGTATTAGATATTATTGAAATTAGATGTAAG